>CM035431.1:138096960-138349460 GCA_020310875.1 Ceratopteris richardii
TCATATTGTTTTTCTGCAACTTTATTGAGATTTTAATTTTTCATTCGTATGTCGAAAGGAATAGGACCTACCAATAGTTCTAAAAATGAGTCTGATAATAAGCACAAATTAGATCACTTAATTATAGGAACATTGCTACCATCTCCAATTGAGAATTCATATAATAATGAAATTATAGAGCCTGAAATTATTAAAGATAAAATAGTGAACGAGTCTTTACGCCCAATAGAATACGATCGTCTTGTTTCTCGACTGTTACCGTTATTTACTATAGTTTTGCCAGAACCGGAGGAAAACGAAGACTTATTCCCACCTCAATTAGTTCGAAAACCGAGCTCAGATCAAATTGAAACTGAAGAAAATGATCTGATTAAAGATCAAATTACCCGTGAGAACTTAGTTTCACCTTATCAAATAGAAGCTATAGAAAGATACAGGGCTGGCCGTCCTTACGGTCCATAGCTAGGTAAAACTATTTACTTTTGGTAAGAAAACTTTAGTTCAGTCATAGAATTAGGTAATTTATATTGTTTTGTCATTAGAACCCTTATTTCCATAAGCCTGAGTTTGCTACAGACACCCCGCGTGTGCCGAACGATTTAGGCGGATGACTTGATCCACCATCCGAGCATCTCTCACGACCCGACAACGGAAGGCAGCGTAGTTGGCTAGCACTTCCATGGTGTTTGCTGTTACAGACTATGAACACGGATGCAGAATGCACGAGTGCTCAGAATACTAACATACAACACAATAGCATTTTTCAGCACTGTCGAGAGAGTTAAGTAGGAACAACACGGTGGGGAGGAAAAAGGGGGTGGGTATCATTGTGCAGTGCGGGAATGATGCTTGTTTTCATGCAGGCGTGCGTACTCGAGTGACTGGTAAGGGGGCGGCTGGTCACATAAAGATTTTACAAAACACGGCTATTTATAAAGAGAAAGAAAAAGATTAAACAAAACGCGGTCCACTGCCGAAAAATTTAATGCGGGATAGTGGCGTGATGATATGGCCGCAGCTTCGACCCATTGATTACTTTTGGGAGTGGCTTTCCGGTCAATGTAGTCAACCGAAATGTTGCCGGACCGATTTGTTCTAAGATCTTAAAAGGGCCGAACCATCGTAGTTTGAACTTTCCTGTTGCTCTATCCAACTTTGCGTTATAGAAGAGTACAAGCTGACCTACCGAAAATATTGGAGTCTTCAAATATCGATCGTGTGTCTTGGCTTGCCTTAGTTGTACTTCGCGCATGGTTAGAAAGCTGAGCCATCGGTGCTCATCAAGTTCTCTGAGTGCGTCCATTCGTGCTGTCAGCGAATCTTCCGGTAGCATCTTCTGAGTGATTGCTACACACAAACTTGGGATGACTACTTCCATGGGTGCTATTGCTTCTAAGCCATAAGCTAGTTTGAAAGGTGTCAAGCCTCTTGTTACCTTATATGTAGTTCAGTATGCCCATAATACTGCAGGTAGTAGTTGATCCCATCTTTCCGGTGCTTCCATGATCAGTTTCCGGAGGATATTCAATAGTGATTTGTTTGTACTTTCGGCCAAACCATTGGCACGAGGGTAATACGGAGAGCTGAGTTTGTGTGTCACCTAGAAGGATTGGGTGAGTACCTTCATTAATTGATTTACAAAGTGAGTACCTTGATCTGAGACAATTTCCAGTGGTAAGCCAAAACGTGGAAAGACATCATTCAACAGACACTTTGCTACTGCAACCACTGTAGCAGACCATAAAGCCCAAGCTTCTACCCATCTTGTTGCGTAGTCTGTACAGGTTAGTATGTATCTGTTGTTATTGAAGACTGTTGGAGGTGTGATCGGACCGATAAAATCTAGTCCCCATTTCTGAAATGGTTCTAATGGCATGACTGGCTGCAAGGGAAAGAAGTGCCGTTGCAGCGGTTGTCCAGACCTTTGATAGTTATCGCAGTGTTTGACAAATTGGGCCACATCTCTGTACATAGTTGGCCACCAGAGACCTCCTTACAGAATTTTCCGGTGAGTCAAATCTGTGGCAAAGTGACCACCAGTAGGGGTCCAGTGAGCCATTGTGATGACTGAGTTAATTTCATGCGGAGGGACACAACGAAGTAGGATTCCGCTGTGATCTACATAATATAGTTCTCCAGCAACTAACCGGAATCGGCGACTAAAGACTGCAATTTTCCTTCGGACTGCCTTGGCTATCTCGGATGGAAAGCATTAGTAGTTCTCACCACAACTACTTGTATAATCCTAATACAATATTGATTAGGAGATAAAAATGAAGACTTATTCTTCATTTTAAGATCTTGTTTCTCTATCTACAAAGATTTTTATCTTACCCCATGGGTTTTGTAGATATATCCTCCTCCAATAAAGTGTAAGCCTCTACCAATGCTTTTTAGATTCCAAAGCTAGAGAATCTCTCAAAGAATTGATACTCCCATTGGATATACCAAACATATGACTTAAGTACTACAACATGTAGTTTGGGGCTTACTTGGTCACTACTTAGTTAATCTTTCTTCTTTTCCTCCTATCTATCTTGGAGGAGTGTTATTGGTGTCAAAATACCTCAACCCGTAGGTAGATTGTACAGAATCGATATGATTGTTGCTTAACTTGGATGATTCTATCACTTCCAAGTTGTACTTAAAAATTAACCCTTAACTCTTCTAGAATGAGTCTAGGGTAAAAAAGATGGTTTTTCTTTATCTTCATTGGAATGAATCTAAGACTAATCAATGCTTAAAACCTTCCTGGAAGTTGGGTCTTTAAGGTTCACTCTTAACCTTCTTGTATTAAGTCAAAGAATAAATGATACTTACCATTATGATTTTACTAAGAAGATAATACCATTAAGAAGATACTTATCTTGATGATCATGTACTTTTATTCTCTTTGCCTAACCCTTTTAGTTAGAGTGGATTTATTCTTCTTAACTTGCGCAACATACTTTTAATACATACAACCTCCCTATGCTTTCATACTGCATTTGTCGACAACAAACAAATCACTCATGAACTGTGCATGTGCACCCATCCATGTCCATTTCCTCTCATGTTTCTTGCTCCCTTGTGCCCAAAAACATCCAAGTGCCCCTATGGGTGAACATAATACAAATCCTTATGCACTTATAATTCATGCTTTTATAATAATCTTGGGCAATAAAAACTAATCTTAAATACAAGTTGAAGCACTCACTAAGCCCTTGCCAATAAATTATAGCATTTAATATAAACTAAAATATGATAATACACCTCTGTTTCTCGTTTGAAACTGTTAAAAATATGCCAAATGATTGTCAACAATGTCGTGAACTCCATTGCCAAAACTACCAAAGCTTGATAGTTAAATCTATTTTGTTGTGTAATAAATTCTGACGAACTCTTATTCTTGTTACTTCATTGGAAAGCTTGCAAGATGCGCTTTCCAATAACATAAAAATAATTGGAAATGAACACTTGAGCGTAGAACGATGTTGGAGGCATTGCTCTTGAAAAAGAGGGGTTTTCCAGATTTGGGATGTTTTTGGGAAGTCATTGGCATCCGTTCTCTTCCATCGTTGGTGCGTTGTGTCCAACAAGCAGCAACATCAATTTTAACCAAAGAACATAATTCCTTAAATATATCTTCATCCGCCATGTGAACTTCATTGGGGGTCATAGTTTTCAACTAAATTTGAACATGATATTTTGGTATGTAGTTCTATAGTGTGATTTTTTGTATCCATGGTAAATGCTTTGCATTGAACTACACTTTTTTCAGCTGTCTATTCAGATAGTGTAGCATTTTGAGTAGATAACTAAGCCTCATGTTGATGTTTTCAGGCTTTAACAGTGAGATTTAAAAATTTGTACATTTAAATTTTCTATTTCTTATTTTGAGTAGCTTATCTAAGCTTCTTGATCCTTCATAATAGTTGCCAGTCACAGTCCAATTGGAAGATATTGTTAAAGTGATGTTGATCTTCAATATTAGCAATCTCTAATTGATGAATCAAACCTTGAATAAAGCTTTTTAAAAATTTAATATGATCATCATGGTTTGCAAGTTTCTTATTTTCATATAGGCATTTATTTAACTTGTGAACTTTTATTTAAATTTGTGAAAGGATTTCTAGGACTTTTGGAGAATGTATGGAGGATGTTGGTTAATGTGATGGAGTTTCACATTGTTGAGAGCATAAATCATGCCCAATCCTTCTCTTTCTATAGTTGTATGATTTCTTTTTTCTTGGTTGAGTTGTCTTCTTGCATATGCAACTAGAAAATCCAAGTTAGTTTTTTCTACAGGTTGAGCTAAAACACAACCTAGTGCAAAACTTGATTCATCCACATGAACATGTAAAAACTTCTTCTTGTATTCACGCTTCAAAATTGGTGTAGAATATAATCAATTCTTTAGGTTATTGAAAGCTTCTTCAAAATCTTCATTCCAATCAAACTTAGTGATTAGGGCATACAATGGTTTCGCCATTACTACATAATTATGGTCAAACCTTCTGTAATACCCACAATGTCCCATGAGTGATTGTAATTCCTTTACAATAGTGGGTCTAGGCATTTCAACAATGATTTTTTTCTTCGCTTCATCTATGGAAATTCCTCAACCATGGATTCTGAGGCAAGTGTTTAGCCTATGATACTCCTAACTAGTAGGTCATGAGTTCAACTCTCACATATAATCTTGAGATCCATCAAGTGATTTGCCCTACTTAATGAGATAGCACAAAGATCATCATCATATACTTCCTTACTTTTCCTAAAAAAGTCTATGAGAACATGACACATGATTCTATGAAAAGTTCTAGGTGCATTGAGCAGACCAAAAGCATAACCCTAAATGCATAGATGCCCCATTCTATTGCAAATGGAGTCTTATGTTGATCCATTTGAGCTATAGAAACTTGATTGTATCTATAGAAACCATCGAGGAAGGTATTTACTTCTTTCCCTACTAGTCTTTCCAATAAATAGTCAATAATGGGTAACGGACAATTATCTCTTATAGTGGCTTCATTGAGTTCCTTTAGGTTTATGCAAACCCTAAGTTTTCCATTTTTCTTAGGAACCACTATTATAAGATATATCCATTCTATGTGTTCGCTTTCATATATGAATCTAACTCACAAAAATTGATCAATTTCTTCCTTGATCTTGGAAACATAGACATCATTGTATGTATAATGTCTATGCTTCGTAGGTTTTGAGTTAGGAGCTCCAAGAATTCTACGAACAGAATTTTCAAGGTCTACACCCTGGAGCTCTTTATAGTTCCAAGCAAACACTTCTCTATATTCTTTCACTAATGCCACTAAAGATTCTTGATCTTCCTCTTGCACATCCTCTTGATGTAGATGCCTGATTGAACTTCTCACTTGATGGTCCTTTCAAGATGCATGTCTATGATGCTCAATGTGATACCTCTTAAGAGGTTCTTTGTTTTTCATGTATTTCAAGTCTTTTGATACTTGAGATGGGATTGGGTTCCTTGAATGATGCTTAATGTGATAGCCGATGCTTGCAAGCTATCCAATACTCCTCCAAAAGTCTTGTACGACACTCAAGTTGAAAAGTGTTGAGGAATTACAATTAAAAAGAAAATAAATAAAGAACAAGAAAAAGATGGTTGCACTATCTACAAAATAAAAAATCAACTATCTACACTAACTAACCACAATCTCCAAATATCACACCTATGGGCAAGAGTGATGTATGAGTGACTCTTTGGTTGAAGAGTAAAGAGTCTCCTATTATGCAATTTTTGGTAGTCTTATTGAGTGATACTCGTGGATGATAGTGATGTCCATCACACAAGTTACCTAAGTGCAATGTTTTCTATCCTTAATAATGGAACCAAAATGTGTCAAATTGTTGTGTATGGCATCCTCACATTCTAAATTTTCAATAAGTGAAGAGTAGACCTCAACCTAGTTGTACTTGATGACATAAGAAAATTTGGTGGAAGGGCATCAAGTAGAGTGATAGAAGTATCTCCCCTCATTAGCCTTCTAGAACATCCACAAGCATGTCCTTCTCCAAGTGCAAGGTCCTCTAAAAATGCTGTAGTTGAGTGCACACATATCCAATAATTCAAAGCCCTTCCTATCCAATGAATTCAAGGATGCATGCTATGTGATGTTTCCATAAGTGCATTGTTGTCCAATGCTTCAAAGAGGGCTAAATCACCAAAATGCTTGCAACTCCATCAATACTTGTCTCTTTGATATATGCCTTAGGTTTCTTTGAATATCTCAAGAACCACTACAATCTTGCAAGAGTCAAAAATATAAAAGAGGAGGTTTAAAACCCTCTATAGAGCTCAAAAACCTATAGAATGCCTTATCCCTAAGCATTAATCACCTAAAATAAGATTTCAATCACGTTTAGTCACTTTAAACTAATGCAAATAAGATAGATGATAGTTCCATAACTCATAAAAAAGTGTCACACACCTAGAATCACTCACTAAGCTCACTCAAAATGCATAAAGAAACACAAACATGTATTTTTAAGAAGAGATATAGGAACTTCATTCCACCAAAAATTCCTTGTACAAGTGGATTCTTAACCTTTATATAGGACTCTATTGTCATAAGCCAAATGTCATCTATGATGTCTAGAACTCTATGGGATCTACTACTAAATAGATGCTACATTTTGTTCATGTTTGCTACAATATGTCTTCAACATCCTCCATCTTGAAAGTCTTGGAGAGATGCATGTGCATGGGTGATAGAAAAGATGTTCCTTGTGCATGGCCATATAATGTAGCCCTATGCATGCACACTCATGGGATGCAAAATCTCATGTTGGCGCAAAAGATGGGTTAGGTAGAGTGCCCAGGATATGTTGATGAAGAAGCTTCCTAACTAGTAGGTAAGAGTATAAGAAAATGAACGTAGCATGAAGTTGTTGATTGCCTAAGTGGTCTCCTCCACATAGAAAAGCGCATAGGTGGATGATGTTGCCAACTTCAAGGAGCATCAATTAGAATGATGTACCAAGTGTCAAATAACATATGGAGCACAAAAAAGGTGTTTGAAGGGGTGGCAAAGTGATCCGTCAAAACTATCACCCAATGTATTATATTGTGACATGGCAGTCCAAGGTTAACGAGATCACTAAAGTCTATGAGAAGGTAATGTGGACTTGAAAAGAAAAAATGAACAATTAGAAGAAAAAAAGGTACACATAATTGATTGAGAAAATTTAATTGAATCTCTAATCAAAGTATATATGAAGAAGATGATTCCTTAAGAGACCGAAATAAAGAGAAAATGATAGGAAGAGAAAGTAACAGGCCAAAGCAAAGCAAGTCCTAGTAGGGGAGGATTAGAAGTTATAAAGGACAATGGTGAAAGAAGCCCTTTGCCAAGAAGTTGCAAGACCACTCTTCTCAATATCTATATTAGCATCTTCAACCACTGGTGCCATGTCAAACAACAACAAAGCAAGCCAAGGACAATGGAGAAAGTCCCAATGAGTGGAGATCAAGAGTCAGAAAGTGGGAAACCTTTGAAGCACGAGAAAGGGAGCTTTTTGAAGACTAGATAATGGTTAAAAGAGCCCTTCCTTGAAAGGAATTTTGGCCATATTCAGCTACTAGTGGCATGCCAAGCAAACCTAACTGAAGCTTGATTGGGATGGTAGAGACTAAGAGGGGGAAAATGTTGCAGAGAGTCAGAGGCTCAGAAGCAAAGAAGAGACAAAGGAAAGAAACTAAGAGAGGAAGAGTAGGGACCCACATATTTTTTTTCAAGAAGTTACTTATTTTTCTTCTTCACATCAAGTCAATGAGTACAATGATGCCTTGTAAATGCACTAGAGGATTCCTCTAGTTGCATAATCCCCAAATATTGTATTATGATCCTTGTAAAATATAAGTCTCACTAGGAATTTCTTGAAAGTGCCAGTCCATTTGTGTGAAAGGACCAAAACAAGGGCACCTATATATAAGTCATTTGGTGACTTCTTTGTAAAGACTTTTTAAGATTTTGAACCTGAATTAAAAGTCTCAAAACTCCTTCGACTTTTTCTGTTATTTCATTCTTCATGAGCTTGTGTTTGTTTTTATGGTGTAATGTGTGTATATGTTCTCTACCCTTTCCCCACCTTTTTGCATTGTTTTCATGCATGTGTAAAGCATAGGGAGTCATTAGGTGAAGGTAGGTGATTCTTCACACTTAGTTTTTCAGTTGTAACTTTGTGTAAGAAACTCAAGTCAAGTCCAATAGATGCATCTCATCAAGAGATCTAAAATGAATTCACTATTGAATATATTTGGGTATTGGAGCCAAGAGGAAACCTTGATTTAGTGTCTTCTCTTGCACCAAGTATCATGACACATACCCGCATGTAGAAGGTGTCATGTGAGGTAGGAGTTATCCTTGCATACATTTATTTGACCTATTCATACAGAGCACATGCTTTAATGCACTTGGTTGGGTCATACTATTGGTTTGACAATTTGACATGTGTGCATGTGCCAAGCTACCACTAGAATCCACTTGTAGGACTTTTGAGAGCTAGCTAGTCTCACTTGTCACGAGTTGAATGGACATCAAGGTCTCACAATCTGAAGGGTTTTTATAGTTACCTTTGAATAAACCTTACTTTGAACATTGAAAAGAAATTCAATGTCATGTCCTTTGCTAAGATTTTGGGTCATATACTAGGGACATTGATAAGCGTGAAGAGAGGTCTATCAATAAGTTGAAAGTGAAGCTTAGGTCGGGTGATGAAGCCCAAGATAGGACCATTGAACATGATGTGCATCCAAAGAGGGCCATCATTATTGTGTCCTCTAAACGTGCTAGTAATCCAATGGGTAACTCATCAATTGGCCATAGCATTGTGAAGTGAATTGGGGAAGAGGTGGTGAGGAAAGATAAGTCCAAAGAGATTGAAGTTATCACGAATGACAAGCCACTACAAGACATGAGAAACGTTGAGTGGTGCCTGCAATACATAGAGGAGAAAAATGCCACTTTGCTTGTATTTACAGGGGCCTATGGGAGGGGAGAGATGACAACCACATAGGTTTTTCAATACGGTCTGGTGTTCAAGGTGGATTAGGAGGATGAGGACTCAGATAACGTTTTGTTTCTCTTAGAGTCAACAAAAGGATTAAGGAATGCTATTTGCAAAATGGAATTGATTTGCCTAGGTTATTGTGTGCCAGAGAGGCTTGCACAAATTTGTAGGGAAATTGAGAATGTTATTGTTGATCTTTTTCCCTAGATACAAGGAAACATCATGCCAACACAACAAAAAAAAATCATGCCTATGAAGTGAAAGGATAAGCAACCAATACAAAAGATGCCGGAGAAGAAGATAAACAAGCACACAGATGTAGAATCAATAGAAAACTCAGACTCCCAAGACGAGATTGTTGCATATGGTGGAGAACTTGCATCTGGAATCTTGCTAACTGAGCAAAATAAAATGGGAGAGGATATTGTAAAGAGAAAGCTCGTGAAGAAGGAAGAACTTTTCCACCTTTTGATTACCATCATTCATAGACCACCCATAGACCCACTTATAGGAAGGAGGCCCCTTGAGATAAGGGAGCACCATAACCTCCATGTGTAAAATCTCAAAAAAAAAAAAAGAAAATCAACCCACATGAAACTATTGTACCATTTTTGGTAATGGTTGATCCAAATGAGTGCAGTTTTGTTGAGGAATTCAACGAAAGCTTATATGAGGACTACACATATTATGTCATTGGAGGACCATACTCTATAGAGGACCAAGGAGAGCTAGTTAAAGAGCACCCAACTACATACTTATTTAGGTATGTAGACTGTAAGATCTATGTTGGCTTAGCTATAGAGGAGGCAAAGCTCCTAGCTTGGGACTAATGGGGGATGATTCTAACACCCCAATGCAAAAATGGAAGATGGCTACCCTCCACTAGGTCCACAAGCAGTGATATATGCTCATTGTTATGAACTTTTCTCTACACTAGTACAGAGACTTATTATGAAATTTTGCATGCTTGTAGTAGACTATGTGAGCCCAACAAGATTTAAATCATCCCAAATGGATATTCTAGCTGGGAGAACCACCCTCTACAAAACATGCTACCTGTTTGCAACACTCTCTGCCTATGTGCAAAGATATACCTTCACAAAGTTGGCAATTTCTCACAATTCACTCAGTCAAATAACTTGAAACTTTGGCAAAGTTTAAGGCACAATATGAGAGACCAAGTGAAGCTTGAAATCAAGGCAAATGAGTACAATGAGAGAGAAAACAATGCTCTACAATCTAGTACAATCAGATTCGGAGAAGCCTAACTACACCTCTAGATAGAGAGGAGCAAAATCATGCAGAAATAAGGTAAGCAAGCAAGGGGGCTGCTTGCTGGAGTTTATGACTTCACTAAACTAAGTGGAAAACTCGTGGAATGCATAATACGCAAGAAAAAAAGGTGAGCTGATGCTTATATAGAGTTTTACTTTTCCTACAATCTAATTAACCACCCACCAATCAGTGTAGGTGCACTTTTTGGTGGCTGATTTGATGAGATTTGAATTTGATTGAGTTTGGTGGAGCTTTTAACTTTATTCCACAACTTTGGGTCCTTCTATTTGATTGGTCCACTTGCAAACTCATGGCTGAGCCTTTTTGCATGATTGAGACTTGATTTTCAACATTCCCCCTTAAGTCCCAATGCCTAGGTCCTTCATTCCAATGCATGCCTTGAAGTGTTGTAGCTTTACTCCATCCAATGCTTTGGTAAACATATCTGCATATTGGTCCTTTGTATTGACATGATCCACCTTGACATCCTTTGACATGATCTTCTCTCGAATAAAGTGGTAGTGCACTTCTATATGCTTTGACCTTGCATGGAACACCGGATTTTGAGCCAAGAATATGCTACTTATGTTGTCACAAAAAATAGGTACTTGCTTAACCTGCAAGTCAAGATCAACAAACAACTTCTTGAGCTACATAAGCTCGCATGAGAATTGTGCTAGCCTCTATACTCAGCTTCGGTCGATGAAAGAGCCACAGTTGGTTGTTTCTTTGACATCCATGAGATGGTCTTCTTCCCTAGCATGATAGCATATCCACTAGTGCTCCTCCTATCATCTTTGGCACCTGCCCAATCAGCATCACAATAAGCTTGTACATTTAATCCATAATCAAATGGATAATATAAACCTTCATTCACTGATCCTTTGAGGTACCTAAGTACTCTTTTGGCTGCAACAAGATGAGGTACTCTTGGTGCTTGCAAAAATTGAGATAACACTGCAATTACATGTGCAATATCAGGTCTTGTCATAGTAGCATACAAGAGAGAACCAATTATTGACCTATACATGGTCACATCCTTCACTTCTTCACCTTCATGGGTACTTATTTTAACATTTACTTCTAACGGATTTGAAATGGGCTTGCAATCACACAAGCCAAACTTCTCCAAAAGATCAAGAATGTATTTTCTTTGCATCAAGTATATACCTTCCTCTTTATATAGTACTTCAATTCCAAGGAAGTACCTTAAAATCCCTAAATATGAGATTTTAAACTCAAATCCAAGCTTCCTCTTTATGTCCTTGATGTTGGCTTCATCATCCCTTGTCATCATCAAATCATCAACATATATACAAATGAAAACAATTTTGCTACCTTCCTTCCTCATAAAGAGTGATGGGTCTGCATGACTGTGATTGTATCCACATTTTACCAAGTAGTCCACAAGTCTTTGGTTCCAAGCTATTGGGGATTGCTTGAATCCATAAAGAGCCTTCTTTAGCCTGCATACATGATGTGGAAACCTCTCATCTTCAAAGCCTTGGGGCTGGTCCATGAAGACTACCTCTTCAAGCTCTCCATTTAGGAAAGCATTCTTCACATACAACTAGTACATCTTCCAACCTTTTGAGGCTGAAATTGCAATAAAACTTCTGATGGTGGACATCTTAGCTACTGAACTCAATGTTTCCTCAAAGCCTATGCCATGTATTTGAGCAAAACCTTTGGCAACCTAGATGCTTCTCTTCTATGTGATCTTCCTCCTCTTCCTCTACTCCTTCCTCTTCCTCTTGATCCATAGCTTTGGTTGGAGCCTTCTTGGTTCATTGAGCTTGAGCTTGACCTTCCTCTCCCTCTGCCTTGAGAGTTTTGTCCACCTCTTTTGCCTTTGCCTCTACCTACATAGAAAACTTGGGCTTGGCTGCCCTTTGATTGTGAACCTCCTTGGTTCATCTCCTCGGTCACCATCAATGTGAGTAATTGATCAAATTCTGGTAGGGAATCCCTCACATAAACTGATGTGGTGAAATCTTTCCACCCTTCATCCTCTCTCAAGCCATTGAGAGTGTGTGCAACAAGATCATCGTCTTCGATTGGGCTCCCAATTGAGCCTAAAGCATCTGCAAGCTCTTTAACCTTCAAAATGTACTCATTTATGTTAGTACTTCTTGATTTTTTGATATTATTCAGCTCATTCATGAGCTGAATCTTCCTTGCCTTGGTTGATGAAGAGTACAATCTCTCCAAGGTCTCCCAAACCTTCTTGGATGTGTCCAAGTCTTGTATATGCCCTATCATGCTATTACTTATGTGTTGGGATAGAATGAATATGACTCTCCTATCCCTTCTTATCCAATCAATAAGTGACTTGACCTACCCTTGAAGTGGTGGATCCTATACATGAGGCATTGGCTCCATGCCACTCACTAATCCCCACAATCCTTTGCCCATAAGGTAGTTGCTAACTCTAAATTTCCATGGTTGATAGTTGCCTTTCTCTAACTTCTCTATTTGTGCATTATACTCAGCCATATTGAGCTCTAAGATGATCCCCTATCTTATCCTCAAGTGTTTGTATGGTTTAGAATGTGTGGATATTACGTTTCGATAGCTTCTCCCTTGCTAACCTTCGACTAGTTGAGATCTCGATCGACGTAGCCCCCTTTCGATGTCTTCTTGCTTTGATGAGTCTTCCTTGTGCTTCCACGAGTTATCTTGATCCCTTCAAGTCTTCAATATGATGTCACTGATGTCCCGAAGCCTGCAAAATGGCTCTGATACCACTAATGGGGGATGATTCTAACACCCCAATGCAAAAATGGAAGATGGCTGCCCTCCACTAGGTCCACAAGTAGTGATATGTGATCACTCTTCTGACCTTTTCTCTACATCAATATGAAGGCTTAATATGAAATTTTGCAGACTTGTAATAGACTATAGGAGATACCAAAAAGGCTCTAAATCATCCCAAATGGATATTCAAGCTAGGAGAACCTCCCTCTGCAAAATAGGCTACCTGTTTGCAACACTCTCTGCCTATGTGCAAAGATATACCTTCACAAAGTTAGCAATTTCTCACAATTGACTTAGTCAAATAACTTGAGACTTTGGAAAACTTTAGGACACAATATGAGAGACCAAATGAAGCTTGAAGTCAAGGAAAATGAGTATAATGAGACAGCCAACAATGCTCTGCAATCTGGTACAATCAGATTTGGAAAAGCCTAACTACACCTCTAGATAGAGAGGAGAAAAATCATGAGAAAATGAGGTAAGCAAGCAAGGGGGATGCTTGCTGGAGTTTATGACTTTAGTAAACTAAGTGGAAAACTCGTGGAATGCATAAAACTCAAGAAACAAAGGCAAGATGATGCTTATATAGAGTTTTCTTTTTCCTACAATGCAACTAACCACCCACCAATCAATGTAGGTGCACTTTTTGGTGGCTAATTTGATGAGATTTGAATTCGATTGAGTTTGGTGGAGCTTCTAAATTTATTCCATGACTTTGGATCCTCCTTTTTTATTGGTCCACTTGCAAAACTCGTGGATGAGTCTTTTTGCATGATTGAGACTTGATTTTCAATAGGGACCACAACAATGACAATGACTAGAAGAAGAAGATGTTGTCCATGGAGCGTATACATTTTTTCAACCATGATTATGTTGACGCAATTAGAAAAGATGGTGGTAGGATCCATCCTTATTTGAGGAAGTAGTGTGTGATAGAGGTTGGGGTTGTTGTGGACCATCATGTGAATTCAGATGCACTTAGAAAGTTTGACCCATTGTTCCAAGTCTCCTTCAGGAGAGGGGAAGTTTGGGAGCTCCAGGATAAGATATTCACCATGTGGGAGAACAAGGAGGTGAAGGGATTAAAAAAAAGAAGGAAAAGGTGGATCCTCAGGTCGATGTAAAGGGAAGGGGAAAGAGGTCGGATCCAACTATAGGAAGATACATCCCAAAGCTTGATGCTAGGCATCAAGTTTTAGTATAGTTCCAATGTTAGGCATCAAGTTTTAGTAGAATTGTGATGCTAGGTATTAAGTTTCAATAGAATTCCCATGCCAGACATTAAAATTCAATAGAATTCTGATGCGAGGCATCAAGTTTCAATAGAATTTAATGCTGGGCATCGAGTTTCAGTACAATTTTGATGTTGGACATTGAGTTTTACTAAAAAATTGGTGCTAGGCATCACATTTCAGCACAAGATCAATGGGAGGCATTGTTTTTCATAAGTAGTCCATGCCTATCATCTCCTTGAAGAATTGTAGGTCACATTTTGTTCTGAGTTCATTGCCTATCAAAGACTTTATCCATTTGTTGATTGCCAATCATTGGAACATTCATATATGTTGCATTTTGAATCAATGGTAGAAGAGATACGCCTTGTTTCTTTGTAGAAACCATGAAATAAGAAGAGTGGTGTGGTGAATGAGGACTTTCCTACTACCTTCCTTGTGCATGTCCAAAGGGAAAGGCATGAGAAGTCCAGAATAAAGGCTAAGAAGATGGATTTCGAGGATGTGTCCTTCGGACTTAAATGTTTTTTGAACCCAATTGACCCTCTTTGGAAACTGTATTATAGTGTATTATGTGAAGATGTAAATAAAATTTGTACAATAGCTGCTAACAAACATTTCTCCCTTCTAAAAGCAAATATCACATATGGGTTTAGGATGAGTGGTTCCATTAATGATGATGAGCCATTCAAGCACCCATAGATACGAAAGATGGTAACAAATTTTGTTGAATAAACCCTATCACCACTATGGAGGATCATCACTTTCCATAGCAGGGGTCAATCTTTCTCTATTTCAATAGCATTGAAGTCAAGGTGTGATGTTGTAGAGTGTCTTTCATGGTATTTTTGTTGACCTTCATTCTATTATTCACTTTTTTCCTTGTGTTGAAATCACATGTAAACCTTTATTTATAATAATGTTCATAGGGTAAAGAGAAGCATAAATCACACCCCACACCATAGGCTTGTCAGTGCAATCGAGTGCTTGATAGTTTCTTACTATGATGAAGTCTATAAAAGGAGAGTCAAGGAGCATTGCAATGAGAATAGAATTTCAAATGTACTAATGTTCCCTACAGTTACAAAGAAGCTTTGTCATGTGGCAGGGGACAAGACATTGGTTTATCCTCATGAGGAGCCCCAAAAACTTATAATAAGGTTGATTCAGTTGTTCTCTAATGATGATGATTGGGTCTTGGAATTATTCTCTAGCACAAGTAATTCTGATTGCAATGTTGCTTAGCCACATCTCTTTTGCGATCACCTCTAATTGATCTATTTGTTTTCAGGGATGACACTAGCATGTGTTCTCAAAATGTTCAGGGATTGCATAGTTGTAGAGAAAGATGAAGCCTAAATTAGCTTCATTAGAATGCAATATTAACTCAAAAGGCCCTATTTTTTGATATATATGTCAAATGTCACTTTTTTGGGCCCATTTTTTAATGTTTCTTTTAGAAAAAGTATAATTTTCAAACTTCCTCCAAAAGTAAGTGCCGCATCATCAAATCCGTGACTATGCTTCCTCCAAAAAATGACTTTTTTCAAATTTCATCATTTTTAGCCATACATAGTGGAAAAATATACTTTAACCCATACACATACAAGAAAACACATTTTCTGAGCAAAACATATGCTTTAGAGTCCCTTCCAACTAGTTTTCCATCTTTGTTTTTGATATTGTTGGTCATTAACAAAGATGTTGTTGACATGTATCAGAAACTTCATAGTAGAACATCCTCATGCTCTTGCATCAACAAGTATCCATGTTTGTGTGCCTAGAGAGTCTGCTCCAAATATAGAATGCAACAATGATGCCAGTTCTCAAAATAAACATCGTGTAGTTGGAGAAAAAAGTGTTGATATTTGGACTCATGGTTCACTATATCCTTTTGATCCAATATCTTCTTACCATCCAGCATTTCATAACCTCTCAACTTTACTTCAGTTCATTGGTGCGGGTGAACCTAGACTATTAGGTTACTGCAAGCGATTATCTACACATTCACATGCTACTGCTAAGTATTGGTTCCAACAATATCAACTCCATCATATGAGGGTGGTCACTTTAGAAAGCACAATCATATCTTTACAAAAACAACTTGCAGATTTTGAACAGGTTATGGAAGCAAAAGAAAGCACAATCTCAAAGTTAAATGCCAATCTCTAGCAACTGAAAGAGACTCCATTTGGTATCAGATATAGGAAAAGAGCATTGTCATCCTTTGAAGCTCTTTCAGTAGGTGGTGGAGCACGCAAACAATGTATATATGAAACAAGGTGAGTGTTTATTTTACTTTTATATGTTTTAATGAAGATTTGTAATGGGGGAAAGATATTCTCTTCCCATTTTCCTCTTCTTATTTAATTATTTAATTAAGGGCACTGTGTCATCTAACAGGTGCCCTGCATCTTGAGCAACAACCATGAAACGCTTTAAGTGCTTTGCAAATGCCTCATCTCCTTTGTGAATGTACAAAAGTAGGTCACATGGGACCCATTTACACTCATATGCTAGAATATCTATAGCATATCCTAATATATAGAACTCCATAAAATTTGTAATCTCCTCGATAACATTGGAGTTCATGGCTATTGTCCCTTCAAGATTAGGGACTCTACAGACTAGTTCATACAAATCTGTACGACCATTGCAGTCTGTAGTATCCAAAAACTCCATGAATAGATCTCGAGGAGATTTCATGGGAGTGGAAGTGCTAGCAATGATTGCTTGTGCACGAGAGTTCTATTGTCTTTGTCTGTGCTTTCTAGCTCTTTGTGAGTGCAAATGTGAGAAATGAGCACATAGAACCCATTTTTATAGAAATTTCAAGTTTTCAAACTGACATGGCCCACATTTAAAAGAACATAATAAAGTAGTGCAAGTTCAAAAAATGTGTATTTGATGACAAAATAATGCACAAAACACCAAAGGATATGAATTTTTTTGCTTCAAAGCAAATGTCTAAACATAACACAACAAAAAACATGAGCAAACACATTTCAAAGTAGTGAACATAGACTTTTTGACATTCCAAAGGTTTTGAAATTACCATTGCAAATAAGAAGGTATATACAATATCTAACATGAATTGATTGTCCTAGTTTTTACAAGGTTCGTGAAAGTGCAAAAACCATGAGATACAATGACTAGGACCGAAAAAGTGACATTATCAAGTTGCAAAAGAACTATGACAATGAGAGTTCTATTCTATCTTTGCTCCAATCTACAGGGACTTTAATTTTGTATTCAACCCACTTGTAATCAATTTGCAAGAAATCGTAGTTATAAAAGTAAAATAAACAATAATGAAAAGATTACTTTAACAAAAGCACAAAACATTTCTCACCTTATGTCCTTGTATTTTGAATTTGGATTGAGTTAGTCCTTCAAACCCCATAATCACCAAGTGTTCTCTCAGATTAGCCAAGGTCCAATGATTATTCACTAAAATAGTTTTTATTTCATTGTTGGGCAATCTAAGCTTTATTTCAAATGAATGTAAAGATCCCTCTCAACCTTGAAACGGTATCCATTTGCCAAGTTTGCACATCCAACGATTATAGTAGAATCTAATGTATAATGAAGTATGTTGTTTCAAATATCAAAATCCTATATCTATTCCACCTATTTTACAAAGATATTTATCACCTTTTGCAATTCCTTCTATCAAGCCACAATTTTCACCAAGAAGACTTTCGACTTGCTCATATGTGATATCTTTACACATGAACATGGTGGACGTCTCTTGGAATGAGAATCCTTGGAATAAATATACAAAACAATGGATGGGAAAAGACCACTACAAAACTATAGACCTAGACACTTTTGTGAATTTCAAAGAGTTATGTATATCCATTAGCATCTTGTGCTTCAAAGATGATACAGACCATACATCAGGTTTTGGCCACTCCAAGCTAAGAAGAGAATGTACTTCAATTCTCTCTAACCTTCCAAAACCATTCATTGTAGAGGGTACAACATATCTATGTGTGTAAAAGAAAACTCTATCATGGTAAAGTTGAGCAGGAGATATTTCTGGAAAGACTAGCACACCAACATCTGCATGCAATGCTTGGAAAGTACTTGTAAGACTATGAAGTGATTGCTCTTCCACCAAAGTAGAAGGAAATATATCTGAAACAAACAAAAACATATCTAAATAGTTCTGAAATATATTCAACACTAGAAAACATACAATATTGTAGAGTAATACTTACAATTCACAGGATATCTCATTCTATTAGAGTTTTCAAGTTTCATAGTTGCCATTGTAAAAACACGTTGTACAATAGCAACCATTGCATTGTCTCTGTGCTTCTTGAAGCCAAATAACTTTCCCTTCCAATGAAGATCCAAGTTTCCAGGATCTCTAACTTGATGAGGTCCAACTCTAGAGGGTTGCATGTACACCCGTGCACCTTTGGAGTACTCATGTGATAGCCATTATCCATCTGTGGCATTAATATTGTGATATCTTAATGTTAGGATTTTATTTTTCAGTCACCTAGAAGCTTAGATGTTGCCATTGAAGCTAAAGGTCTTCAAGCTAGAACAATAATTCGAGATAGGAGATGTAGGTAGGTTGGAGTGTAGAAACACGAGCTTCAATGGTGTGCTACAGAGTGAAAGTAGTGGGAAAAGATGAAGTTTTGGAATGTGTGTATGAAAATGTGAGGTTTAGGAGTGAAATAACTCTTTTCTGAGTATTTTTTAAAAAAGCCATTTATTTAAGCTTAAAACATGCACATATTTTGAATTAGGGGTCAAAAAGAGTACTTTTGACCCTAAAAAGTAATGGGGGTCCATTCTTAGGTGTTATGAAGAGTTTATTAACTTTTTAGAAATTTGGAATTTTTGGGCCCAACTAAGTTATGAGATTCCTTCTCTCTCTAGAGGCACCTCATTAAATAAGGGAGAAATATGTCTACTCTCCCCCCTTCAGCCTAGTATTTTATAAGGCATAGACTGTGACCACCACCCGGAGACCTTTCATCTCTTCCCCATGTAATATATGTGGATTGTCTACTCACACAATAGATGAGTGCTATAGGAACTTCAAGAACCAAAGAGGAAGAGGATTCCAAAGAGGGGGATACTCACAATCAAGTGGAAGATTCAACCATAATCATGGTTACAACCATGGCTACAACAACAATTATTAAGGAGGATACAAATCAAGAAAAGACTTCAACAACTATATAGAGGATCAAGAGGATTCTCTTCTCATTATGAACATGACTTCAAAACAATGTATGAATGATGAGAACCTCTTTTATATTGACTCAGGTTGTTCAAACCATGTAGCATGCAATGTAGCTCTTCTTTCTGATCTTGAAGAACCCAAAGGAAAGCACCAAGTGCAGATAGGTGATGATACCTGTCAAGGTAGGAAATGTCAAAACTTCTGATCGGAATAGAAATCTGTTGAGAAGAGTTCTCTATGTACCTACTATCACAAAGAATTTGATGAGTGTTGGACAGATAGTGGAAATTAAAAGGGTTTGTAGGTTAGGTTCAATAAAATTTGGAGCTTTTGTGGAGGACCCCCAACATGGATTTAAAAGAATTGCAAAAGGAGAAAAACAGGTAGATTGTTTACATTTGAGCTTGAGGACACTAGAAACATTGCACTTTATAATTATAAGGATCAAACTTTGTCTGAGTTAGAGATATGGCACAAAAGATTAGGGTACATTGGTGAGAGAACATTGATGTGTCATTTATTTATGATTTCACTAGGTGGACTATCGTGTATTTCATAAAACATAAGGATGAAGTGTTCAGTTGTTTCAAGAGGTATCTTGCACTTGTGGAAAATCAAACAGGAAAGAGCTTAAAGAAGATAAGGTCAGATGGAGGAGGTGAATAGTTCTGCGATGAATTTGATGCATTTTTACAGACATAGGTATCAAAAGGGAGATCTTTACTAGATATACTCGTGAGAGAAATGGAGTAGTAGAGAGGAGGAATAGATTAATTGTAGAAGCAGCTAGATCTATGCTTAATGAAAAAAGGTTGCCAAATTACTTGTGGGTAGAGAGTGTTTCTACTGCCACTTATCTTATTAACAGGTTACCCTCTAAGTCCCTTGATGGGATGACCCCCTATGAGGCATGGCATGGTAGGAGACCATCACTTGAACATTGCATAATATTTGGTTGTGTTGCTTATGTGCATGTTCCATATCAAATTAGGGGTAAGTTAGACCCTAAGGCAGAGAAATGCATCTTCATAGTGTATGATATCAATAAAAAAGGATATAGGTTTTATACTCCATCCAACAAAGGATTTATGGTCACTAGAGATGTTGTGTTTGACGAGAATGATTCTTGATTTGAAAGTGAATGCAAGAAGGTCGAATTGCCATATGACTTGGAAGAAGAATTTCCAAGCCTCACCAAGGAGGAGCCAAGCACAATTGAAGACATCAAATCAGATGATGAGGACAACATCAACTTGGAAGAGTGCAAAGCATGGAAATCAAAAGGCAAGTTCATGATGAAGAGGTTGGGGAACATACCTGAGTCACCCAATCAAGCCTTAAGGAGATCATAAAGAGAGAGTAAGAAGCCAATCAGATATGGTTATGACACTTCATTAGTTACTAAGCATTCCATTATCTCACTAAGGATTCATCACTTGAAGAACCTTCTTCATATGAAGATGGAAGTACCAAAGCAGAATGGAAGGAGGCTATGGATGAAGAAATAGAAGCACTCCGAGAGAATGACACTTGGGAGCTAGTACCCATGAAAGCATCAATGAAGGTAATTGGTTCTAGGTGGATTTACAAAATCAAAAGGAACTCAGATGGATCCATAAACAAGTAAAAGGCTAGGCTTGTGGCTAAGGGTTTTGCACAAACCCAAGGTGTAGATTATCAAGAAAAATTTTCACATATGGCTAAGATGCCAACTATCAGAGTGTTGGTAAGTGTAGCTGCATCTAGAAATTGGGATATGTATCAATTAAATGTGAAAAATACTTTTCTCAATTGGTGGATTTCAGAGGAGGTTTACATAGCTCAACCTCTTGGCTATGAAGATCCCAACAAGGTAAATCATGTGTGTAGATTGAAGAAAGCTCTTTATGGTCTAAAGTAGGCACCTAGGGCATGGAACCATAGGTTAACAGCCTATCTTCAAGATCTAGGATTCATGATGAGCAAGTCAGAGTCTTCTCGATTTGTCAAAAGGAATAACTCAGAAATGATATATTTATTTGTATATGTGGATGACATTATTCTTACAAGTAGTGATGTGAATGGCATCAAACAAATAAAAAACCAGATGATTTAGGAGTTTAGGATCGGTGACCTAGGGTTTTTGAAATATTTTCTTGGACTTGAGTTGGTATACACCAACTTTGGAATCTACATCACTCAAAAGAATTATGTGCAGAACATGTTGAAGAAGTTCCACTTGGAGAATGCAAAAGTAGCTAGCACCCCTATGGAGATAAATTATAAATTGAGTGCTCATGAAGGTGATTTGCTTGAAGACATTGCACGTTATCAAAGCATAGTTGGAAGTCTAAACTATGCTACATTAACAAGGACATATGTTATGGAGTAAATGTGCTAAGCCAATTCATGCATAAACCTAGAGCACCTCACTTGGAAGCAGCTAAAATAATTTTGAAGTATCTCAAAGGTACTCAAAATCAAGGTCTTTACTTCCCATACACATTAGATTTGGACATTAAGTTATACTCAGATGCAGATTGGGCAGGATGTAAGGATGATAGAAGAAGTACTTCTCGATATTTATCTTTTGCATGTGATAAGCCCATCTCATGGTCTTCTAAGAAGCAATCAATTGTTGCTCTATCTTCAACAAAGGCTGAATACAGGGGATTAGCAAATGCCACACAAGAAGCTATTTGGATTAGATTGTTGTACTCACATTTGGGACTTCACACTCATTCATCTATGATCTTTGGGGATAATACTAGTTCTTTGTATCTTGCAGCCAATCCCATTTATCATGCAAGAACCAAGCATATAAAAGTGCACTATCACTATGTTAGAGAGAAACTCTTGAGCAAAGAGATTCAACTAGCATATGTATCTACAAATATGCAGTGATGGTACTAAGGCACTTGATGGTACTAACTTCTGCAGGTTTAAAACCATGATTGGATTGTAGGATATTCAAGAAGATTAATGAAGCAATGTAAGACAAGATGTTTGGCTTGAGGGGGAGCTGTAGGTGCAAAATGATCAAGCCAAAACATTTGTCTTAGAAGACAATGTGTGCAACTATCACTTGATGGATCATGTGAACCTTAACTTGTAACACTTGTTCATTTACCATTTGTTAAAAGATTAAATCCATGAAGAAACTTGTAAAAGATTGAGTTAGGAAGAATATTAATTACGAGGTTCAAAAGAGAGAATAACTCCTAAATTTTTGGAGCCACTTTTTAGATGGAGCCAAGTTTGAATTGAAATTCATAACTTGGAAGAACTTCTTATAAAAAGCTTTTGTAAATTTCAAGGCCTATGTGCCTCATTCTGAGCTTCATTCTTGATATTTTGTAGAAGCTGAGCAACTTATACCATAGCTCACTCAATCCATCATCATTGAGCATCATTACTATGCTAATGATCTTGTACAATCATGTTATATAGTACATATAGCTCATTGATAATCTTTGTTTACTTCTTTATTATGACTACTCAAAACAGTAAACTTTCTATGGTCATAACTCAATGATCCTCAACCATTTTGCATGATCTATAGCTTGTTGGAACCCGCTTGAAGTCTAATTTGTGCTACCCAGGTCTCAAAGCATTTGGGTCAGCCATGTGGGAGAAATCATCATCAAAATGGTCACTGTTCATTTATAGGTTAGTTCCTAAAAAGTCGGGGGTAAGCCTTCGATTGTTAAACTTATTTCTTAGAGCATATTTTATCATTTTAGATTATTCCACTTGAAATCATTAGCTATCCGAGCTTATTGAATTCACGCATGAGGAATTTTATCAATTGTTAGTGTACTGTGAGCTTTCAGCAAAAGAACCAACAGGTGTATGGGCAAAAATAGCAAGTTTTGTGACACTAGCTAGTCTTGAAGTAGTCTGTTTTGATTAAACTGTTTCAAGCATCAACTCCAAAGTACATAGGTACTTTCTTGGTGTTATTTGCAAGCTAAAAGGGCCTCCTATATAACTTTGAAGTTTATTAGGGCAGGTACAAAGCAGGTTTTGGTAGTACCACCTCACTTCCTTGAGGTATCCATCCATCTCATCCATCAACACATGCACACATAAAGATTCCTTTCATTATCGATATCAAATATGCAACATTTTGTGTTGTTTAGTACATCGAGTGCAAGATTGTATATATGTCAGACTGAATTGATGCTCGTAGAAATTTTTCTTTTTTGCATATTTATGATGCAAAATGTTGATTTTAAGCATTGATCTTAGGGAATATTTGTGATTTAGTGTTTCCCGTTTTCCTCCCAACCCAACTAAGTTACAGTCCATGTGAACATAAAAACATTATTTATTTACTTTCTTAACCAAACCAATTGCTTTCATGGTGTCCATTTGAATTGCTTTATCATAATCAAAACCATAACCATAATTATAACCACAACCATAAAATGAACATAATCATAAACATAGCAATAATCATAACTACAACCATTTTTTTACATTCACCAAGGGGGCGTCATATAAAAACCTATGGATTTGTTCCATGTTTCATGTGAATTGATGAATGGAGGAGCACTCCATTCAATATTATTTCGAAGCGGAACAATGTGGTTTGAGGTTTTTTTTTCAATTGTCCTATGTGAAACCATCCCTATGCACTTTGTGTCTATCACACTCAAAATACACACGTATTCTTTTCTACCCAACCAACTAATGAAATGCGTACGGGGTCTAGACTTTGAAGGCCATAATTCAAGTAAAGCAACTAAGCATCTCACATTGATTTTCAACACATAAAAAAAAATGGTTCGTTCGACCTAATCTGGAAGACGGTTCTAATGGGCTTGTTTGGAAAGTCTGAGTAATCTCTTATGTTGCTATCTTGCTAGAGAGGATATGGAGATGAAATGGGGCTTGTTTGAGTCCTTAGAAATCATTATATATCTCAACTATCAAACTTACAGGGAGCAAAATAGCAAGCATTGAAATGTCATATCGTCATCCGTGTTTAATAAAATTTCTTATAGTGCAAATTTTAGGCTTCATGATTAGCTCATAGCTAACGCTTATGTAAAGTAACCGTGCGAGCTTGTTGTCTGAATTACAATTTTCTAATAGCAGCTATGGCTGTAGATCAAGTTCATTGCATAAGAATATCCCATTGCTGTGTGCTGTGCATGTGTTGTGTGAGACATGACATGAAGTTGGAGATGCAGGAAAGCAGAACTCATTTGAAGGTGATGCAAGCCAGCTCGAGGGAAATGACTTCATCGATGCTGGTTGGCTTCTTCAGCTCCCCATGCCTTGAAAAGTATATACATATACGAGAGGTGAAGGGTAATCGATGTGTTTAAGAGCTCATTTGTCTATCTACAATTTGATGGCAAGCGTTTGGAGGGATGCTCACCTTGAACGAAGGTCGGGTAAGCAGCGATTCTCGAAGCGTGGGTGCCTGCAATAGCCTGTGGCGATGGAGTCTTTAGTACAAGTTAGTAGATTAGGAAGAAAGAGTGTGGAGGCAGCTTTCGTACAAGCTTGTGCATACGTAAACTGCATTCATATCTGTCTGATTTCAGCTGTTTGGCAGCTACTTGAGCATCTCCAGGGCGCGCTGCGAAAAGGCAATTAGATACAAAGGGAGTGTGGAAAGCTTAGGAGCGGTGGCAGCATCGTCAGGTCAGGAAGTGGCCCATCGGAGACAAGCGCCTCATGTATGTCTAGCTCGCTGAAGGTATTAGTGCTACTCTGTGAAAACCCCGATACTACCTCTTCTAGATCATTATCACTCGGAGCAGAAAAGGCGAAACTGCTGATCTCGCTTGAAGAATCCATATCTTCCTCTTCTGTAACAAAGTCCGCTTCCACCATGGATATGGCACTGAGCTTCCGAAGCTTATTCCAGCATTTCCGGGAGCATCCACTCTTGCCTGTGAGTCTTTGCACAAGACACCGAAAGTTAGCAGCGTCTGTCTTTACCAAAATGGGATTAAATATCTGCACTACGCGTAAGGGGTAACTTCGGGTGTCGGAGCCCTCTGACGCATTAAGATGAGAGGCGTCCCCATGAGAGTGAGGCAGCGGCGGCGGGGGCGGCGAAGCTCCATGTGGGCGCTTGAAGGCGGCGTGCGATCTCGGGCTCACTGGAAGCGAAGAAAAGGCGGCAAAGCCCACATGAGGAGATACTAGAGTGTTATTCTCTCCGTCAAAGCGAGCCATAGTTTCTCGTTCTCTCCCCCTGTCTAGACTCCGCGTCTCCTTGTGTCTCTCTGCTGTGCACAAGTACCTCGTACGCGGGGAGAACCTGACAAGGATGCGGATGGCGGAGAGTCTTAGTTCTCAAGACAGGTACAAAGAATGACGATGTGTGTCCTGCAGCCTCTTGAATCAAGGAGACCATACGAACGAAGGCCCAAGGGAAAGCTGCGCCGCACGTGGTTTGTGGAACTGCTTACAAGCCTTGTACTATATACGCAGATGCGGTCTGAAAGATGATCAGCATCATCGTCATCATCATCTTCACTCATTTTCACTGTGATCACGGTGGCTATTGTTGTAATCATGCGATGTAAATCTCGCTTGTCGCTTTTACTAACTTGCGACGTATTCACATCAACCGAGAATCCTAGCGACGAGCGCAATGTCACCTAACAGAGGAGGTACGAAATGCCCACGAAGCCACTTGACTTTCGCATATTGTCGAGACCTCATCAGTCAGTTCACTCTCGCCATCTACTTCAGAAAGTCAACCCCGCGAACACAATCTTCTCTCTCTAGGTTATAACAGCGTCTTGCAATATGCCATCATCCACCAGAACCCGAACACACTCTACGGCTGTTTTTGCTTTCCAATGTCCCATAATACCAAAACCCAAACATACTAAAACATAACCTAATCTATGCCATTGTCCCTACTAGGAAATCGATCTTCCCTCATTCTCTCTAAGCCTATGCCTCTCTCTCTGGTCATGGTTTTCTGCTAGCAATGTCACATAATGTATCAAAACCCAACATGCTAAAACATAATCCAATCTGTGCCACTCTGCCTACTAGGTTATAACCGCTTCTTGCAATATTTCATAATCCACCAGAACCGGAAAACACTCTTTACCAATTCGAAATTGAATCTCTCTCTCTCTCTTTGTCTCCCTCTCTCTCTCTCTTTCTCTCTCTCTCTCTCTCTAGTCATGTTTGTTTTTCCTTACAATGTCCCATAATGTACCGACACCCAAACATAATAAAACATAACCCAATCTATGCCAATGTCCCTGCTAGGAAATCGATCTTCCCTCATTCTCTCTAAGCCTATGCCTCTCTCTCTGTCTCTCTCTCTCCCTCTCTCTCTCTCTCTTTGGTCATGGTTTTTTGTTAGCAATGTCACATAATGTATCAAAACCCAACATACTAAAACATAGTCTAATCTATGCCACTCTGCCTACTAGGTGATAAACGCTTCTCTCTCTCTCTCTAGTCATGGCTGTTTTCGTTTATGATGTCCCATAGTATACCAAAACCCAAACATAATAAAGCATAACCTAATCTATGCCATTGTCGCTATTAGGAAATCAATCTTTCCTCATTCTCTCGATCGTCGGCTTTTGAGGATTCCTTTTCCCCGACTTGATGTGTGTCAACAGCTGAAATGGGCGTGATCTTGTGAATCAAATCCGAACGATGGTTTCATTGGGTTGACTGGAATATATCATCCGCTAAGCTTAAGCTCCAGCATGGCCAGAAAGGAAGATTTTAGCCCTGTCGCTGATTTTAGCCCTGTCGCTGGTGACTCGGCATCCAAACATAACTCTCTGTCCCTCTCCCTCTCTCTCTCTCTCTCTCTCTCTCTCTCTCTCTCTCTCTCTCTCTCTCTCTCTCTCTCTCTCTCTCTCTCTCTCTCTCTCTCTCTCGTGCAAGCAATGTCGCATAACTCACCAGAACCCTATCATATTCGAAACATAACCCGACTCACGCGACTTACTACTCCTCTTTCTTCCTCACACATACATTAACACATACACTTCATGCTCGCTGTTACAGACGCACGCATACGCGGGCACACGCATGCAGCTACTTTACGTTGCCTCGGACAATATCCCTCCCACCAACCCCAATATTTGCCACCAACGTCGTCTCACTAACCTATTTCCTGCCCGCCTACAAAATCTAATGCCATATTTTTTTTTAATGAGCCCTTTGGTTGGATTCCGCCATCGCCCACATCTTTCTCCACAGTCTGCAACACTCAATCAATCAATCGGTTGAAAAAGTTCGTATCCCGCTTGAAAAAGCCACACAAAATTTCTCTTCTTGTCTCGCCACGTAGAGATGGTCCACTCTGCAAGTCATATTACCTCCAACTTCCATTGATTCTATATAGATTAGATCAGACGACATAAGCTGCGTAGGGTTAATTCAAAAGCACTCGATTCATCCTCTCCTTTGTTATTCAATGTAACGTAATCAACGCTTGAAGAAAGTGGGCGACCTGTTTGTTATCATCATGTCCTCAACAATGAAACGCACACATCACTAATACTGGAGTCTAAAGAAAGAGACTTAGTATATTAGAATTCTTAGATCGATGTTGGAGTAAATAACAGCTTTATGTCATATACTATGTTTACACTTTTGTACCTACAAAGCTATGTATGTGTGAAGGATTCTTCACCTCACCGATGGCGAGTATATATTATTCTTCATGAGTTCAGAAACCGTGTGTTGTTCAATATTATATAACAATGTTTGTATTAAGTGGCCTATCGTTTTGTTAGGATCTTCTTCTCAATTGTAAAGACAAGGCAATCAAAATTTTTTAACTGCAAAGAAACTGATGTCCTTGTCCGACTTCCCAGTGTATTAACAGTATACGAGCCCTTAAACTGCAAGCATCCATCATTATTTGAGAAGAGTAGGATCTTCTTCTCAATTGTAAAACAAGGCAATCGAAATTTTTTAACTGCGAAGAAACTGATGTCCTTGTCCGACTTCCCAGTGTATTAACAGTATGCGAGCCCTTAAACTGCAAGCATCCATCATTATTTGAGAAGAGTACATAGTTTGTCATTGGAAAGACTCAGAAATCAAATGGATTTCACATTTAACATGAAAAATCAAAAGTAACTACCACACATAAAAATCAACTTTGTGATTGCTGTTGAAATCAATATCAGCTTTATAGCTTTACATATGGCACTTACGTATATTTGCTTGTATATACATGAAGAGATTCTCAATGTTTGAGGTAATAAAGATCATACCTTGTCAAATTTGATGCATTGAGACAGACCTAATATTTGAGCTTATCCACAATCGGTACGAAAATCAAGGAGAATGTTTTCTTTTTTTAGATTAAACCTCTTGAATGCAAATGAAATTTGGGTTAGTGCTTTTGTCCATCATCCATTAAGCAATGATCATCACCCATGAGGGATCATGGGAAATAAATTTGCGTTGAGCTAGATCTAAACCTTGAGCTTCCCTCCACAATCATTATCAATATCTAGGAGGAGACTCCCCTTAAACAAGATGTACTTTACCAAAACCTTCCAAATGCTTGTTTATCCTCTTAGGAAAGGAACCCATAAAGGAAAGAATAATGAAGCTACATGGGCTTCTTTGTGAGGGGCCAAAACCTCACCTACCATTGGAAAAACATTGATGAAAAGACAACTAGTAAGAACAACTCAATACATGAATCTCAACTCGGATGACTTTATGGAAGTTTGAACGAAAAAAATAAGAAGGACTAAAAAAAAGTGCAAGGAGTTGAAGGCCCTATCTTGGATAAAGGGAATAACCCAAACTTGTAGAAGACACTATTCTACCATTAAAGAAGTTAATCAAGAAAGTGAAGCTAGGGTAAGGACTGCACAAGAAATCCTTTCTAGCACTAATCTGTCTATGTCTTGCTTGCAGGTAATTCAAAAGCACAGAATCTTGCTGATGGAAAAGAAGGACAGGTGGCATAGGAAAACAGTTGATCTGGTGGATGTTGCTAATGTCATCTTCAAAGGGCCTTTCTAGATTGCAGCAAACACTCTTTTCTTCAATGGAGGATGTTACACCATGGCCTCTGGACTGGTAATAAAATCAGGAAAATTTATAAAAGTGGTGGATCCTGTATATTTTGTGGCCTTGTGGAGGATGTTTCACACCTCTTCCTTGAATGTCATCATGCTAAAAACTTCTGGTCTGCTGTGGAGAAGTATCTGCTAGTGAATGGTCTCCCCAAACTTAGTAAAATGGAAGTTATTCTTGGCTGCTGTAATCACTTGGATATTTTGCTGTGGAATATTTGGAGGGGCTACATTCTTTGGTACATTTCGCTCAGTAGGAATGAGGCTACATTTGGTAGCAGAAAAAGGAACTACCTTATCACTTTGCCTGTTATTCTGAAAAATGCTTCTCTGTCCTGTATTAGGAGAATCAGAGATGCTTCTTGTAATAACTATGATGTCTTCAAGATTTTGTCTGAAAATTCTCCCTCTAGATGGAAAAAACTGTTAGCTGAACAGTACTCTTGTAAAAGGCTAGACATGTACTACTACTTGTAAATTGTCCTCTGGGACAGGTGTCTCCTGCCCAAGGCACTTTGTATATGGCCACCATTAATTTTAAATTTTCCTTGTTTCTTCAAAAAAAAAAAAAAAAAAAAAAAGAAACTGAACACTCTATAACTGGCTTTTTGTCATTGAAGCCTACACAAAAAACCTTGTGGATCCAAATGCAAGATCCAACTCAAGTTTCCTTCCCATGGAGGAGAAAAATCAAAGAAAAAGGCAAGGAAAATATAGAAAAATAGAAACAAATCTCCGATTCAAAAAGACCCATCCAATTAAAAATGATCATTCTCTTTTCCAACATTTCAAGGCTCATGGTTCCCTTATGGGAAACGACCTTTGCTCAAAAGATGAAGGAAGAAGAATTAACATAGATTTTTTTTGTCTTTTCGAATTTAAGGTTGATGGGGAGCATCTCTAAAAAAGATTGTAGAATACCTATGTGCAACATTGTGAGATTCACATAGTTCACTTCTTGTTGACTCTTCTTTTGACTCACAACACAAATGGGTGGTGGCTTACTTTGATGGACATCACCCTTTTGCGTTATTTTCACTTTATGCATTAAACTTGAAGCAAGAGAGAATTTGGAACTCCCTATCCTTCCTTTAGATGTGATCCTTTTTAATGATTTTAGCACCGTGAACATGATCTTAGATGGATGGGAATAGAAATTACATATGATTGATGGGCTTGAAAAAGTGAAGCTACATCAAGACTTGATTGAGATAAATTATGCTTGAGATTTCTCATGGTCAAAGCCCTAAATCAGGTTCGATCAATGTTCGATTTCCTTTCTTCTCTCTTAATACTCATAATTTCTTGATGGGTCACTTCTAGATTTTTGACCTCCTTTTAGTTCTTTTCTATGGGTAGCAAGGTTTTGTCATAAATTAGACTATTGGGACAACCACATGTTAGAGAGATGACTATCCTCCCAACCTAATGCCTCTCTCTCTCTCTCTCTCTCTCTCTCTCTCTCTCTCTCTATATATATATATATATATATATATATATATATATATATATATATATATATATATATATATATATATATATATATATATATATATATATATATATATATATATATATATACATATACATATACATATATATATATATATATATATATATATATATATATATATATATATATATATATATATATATATATATATATGTATATATATATGTATATATATATATATATATATATATATATATATATATATATATATATATATATACATATACACACACACATATATATATATATATATATATATATATATATATATATATATATATATATATATATATATGTGTGTGTGTGTGTCAACAGCTGAAGTGGGCGTGGTCTTGTGAGTCAAATCCGAACGTGTAAGATGATGGGTTCATTTGGTTGACTGCCATATATCATCCGCTAAGCTTAAGCTCCAACATGACCGAGAAGGAAGATTTTAGCCCTGTCTCCAACGATAGGGCTGCGATATGTCGTTGGGGATCCAAATAGAACCCCCTCTCTGTGTCTCTATCTCTCTCTCTCTCGTGCTAGCAATGTCGCATAGCTCACCAGAACCCTATCATATTCGAAACATAACGCGACTCATGCGACTTGCTACCCCTCTCTCTCTCTCTCTCTCTCTCTCTCTCTCTCTCTCTCTCTCTCTCTCGCGTGCTAGCAGTGTCGCATAACTCACCAAAACTCTATCATAATCGAAACATAACCTGACTCACGTGACTTACTACTCCTCTTTCTTTCTCACACATACATTACCACACACACACACACACTTCATGCTCCCTCTTACAAATGCACGCATGCAGCTACTTTAAATTGCCTCATGCAATATCCCTCCCACCAACCCTAATCTTTGCCAAACAACGTCATCTCACTAACCTATTTCCTGCCCGCCTACAAAATCTTATGCCATGCTTTTTTTTTATGAGCTGTTTGCTTGGATTCCGCCATCACTTACATCTTTCTCCACACTCTGCAACACTCAATCAATCAATCATTTGAAAAAGTTCGTATCCCGCTTGAAAAAGCCACACAAAATTTCTCTTCGTATCCCGGCCACGTCGAGATGGTCCACCCTGCAAGTTATATTACCTCCAACTACCATTGATTCTATATAGATTAGATCAGATGACATATGGTACGTAAGTTTAATTCAACAACACTCGATTCATGATCTCCTTTGTTATGCAATGCAACGTAATCAACGCTTGAAGAAAGTGGGCAACCTGTTTGTTATCATCATGTCCTCGACAAGTCTGCTACATGTTTAGCGAAACTCGACAGGGTAATTCTGTTCAATGTTTTGAGATAGACATGTTTCCATGACTTCCTGATAGAGGAGGAGGACAGATCCATATTTAAAACAATTTTCCAAAATTAAGCGAGAAGGATTGGAAATATATTAGAATTCTGAGATCGACGTTGAAGTAGATAACAACTTTATGTTGTGTACTACGTTTCCACTTTTGTATCTACAAAGTTATGTATGTGTGAAGGATTCTCCACCTCGCCAATGGCGAGTATATATTATTCTTCATGAGCTGATCAGAAACCATGCGTTGTTCAATATTATATAACAACGCTTGTATTAAGTGGCCTATTGTTTCGTTATGAACTTCTTTTCAATTGTAAAAGAGGCCAATCAAAATTGTTAAAGTGAGAAGAAACTGATGTCCTTGTCCGAGTTCCCAGATTTTTAACAGTATGCAAGCCCTTAAACAAGCATCCATCATTCTTCGAGAAGAGTACATAGTTCGTCATTGGAAAGACTCCGAAATCAAACGGATTTCACATTTAAACATGAAAAATCAAAAGTATCATCTTATCGGTTAAGAACCTTAAGTAATTATCACACATCAAAAATCAACTTTGTGATTGCTTTTGAAATCAATATTAGCTTTATTGCTTTTACATATGGAAGTTACGTATACTTGCACGTATATACATGAAGATATTCTCAATATTTGAGGTAGTAGCAATCGTATGTTGTCAAATTTGATGCATTGACACATACCTAAACTTTGAGCTTATCCACAATCAATATGGATATCAGGGTGAATGCCTTTTTTTTAGATTAAACCTCTTGAATAATGAAATTTGGGATAGTGCTTTTCTCCTTCATCCATTGAGCAATGATCATAGCCCATGAAGGATCATGGACAATAAGTTTGTTTTGAGCTAGATCTAAACCTTGAACTTCCCTCTACAATCAATATCAGTGTCTAGGAGGAGACTCCCCTTGAACAAGATGTAATTCACCAAAACCTTCCAAAGGCTTGTTTATCCTAAAACACATTGATGAAAAGAAAACTAGTAAGAACAACTCAATAGATGGATTGAAAATTGGATGAGTTTATGGGAGTGCGAAAGAAAAAAATTAGAAGGCCTAAAAAAAGAGCAAGGATTTGGAGGCCACTATCTTGGAGAAAGGGGTTAACTAACCTTCATAGAATTCACTATTTTATCGTTAACGAAGATGATTGAGATAGTGAAAGCTCTATAATTGTCTTTGTTGTCATCGAAACCTACACGAAAAACTTTGTGGATCCAAATTCAAGATCCAACTCAAGTTTCATTCCCATGGAGGAGCAATATCAAAGAAAAAGGGAAGAAGATAAAATATAGAAAAATAGAAACAAACCCCCGATTCAACAAGATCATCCAATTGGAAACTATCATTCTCTCTTTCAACATTTGAGGGCTCATGGGTCCCTTACGGGCAATTATCATTGCTCAACCAATGAAGGAAGAAAGCATTAACATAGTTTTTTTTTTCCTCAAGAAGTTAAGGTTGATGTGGAGGATCTATAAAAAATATTGTAGAATATCTAGGTGCAAAACTGCAAGACTCACATGGTTCATGCACATGGGGAAGGTGGTGCAATGATGGGTTTTAAGAAACAATGGGTTTCACATCTTCTTGACTCTTCTTTTGACTCACAACAAAAGTGACTGGTGGCTTACTTTGATGGTGATCAATGTTTTGCGTTATTCTGAATTTATGCATCCAGCTCGGAGAAAGAGAGACCTTGGGACCTTGGCTATTCCTAGCCCTTGTCCCACACACACATGTAAGGGTCACTATAGACCAATTTCTAACATTCTCTCCCCCTTTTAAAGAACATTGTTCTCAATGATCAATGAGGGAAAGTACTTACGAATCAGAGTTTCTAATACCCAAGTAGAGTTTGTAAGTGATAATCCTCTCCAAGCTACTATAGATACTCTTGGATGAAACACTTTTTGAACCGTTTCTTTCTCTAATCTAGTATCTTATCTCAAGAATGATCTGTGTTCTCAATTTCCAACAAAGAAACAATACCCTCTAGAAGTACATTTTCTAAGTCTACTAACATTTAACATTGGATGGACTCTACAATTTGGAGGAAGCTCTTATTGGTAACCAACATCACCAAGTTTCTTAAATATCTTCCAAGATCCACACAACCTTCATGAAAGCTCTGTGCACTTTCCTATGGATAGTGAAGTAGATCTAGCTAGCAATTGAAGAAAAACTCTATCTCCTTCCTCATAGACTCTAGAATATATCTTCTTGGCAGCATATTATTTTGCCCTTTCAGCTACTTGTTGCATCTGTGCTTTAGATATTTCTAAATTTTCTTGGAGATTCACTAGAAACTCTGGATCATTAGGAAATTTCTTTGGTATTACGATGGTACTAGAATCATTGGGATGCATGCCATGATTCATCTCAAAAGGAGACATTCCTATCACTTTATGAGGTCTATTATTATAAGCAAAATCTACTGAAGGCAAATAACCATGTCACGTTGGAGTTTGAGGTCTATTGAAACAAGGGAACAACACAAGGAAGACGAAAAAGCTTGGATCACAACGCACAGTAATTGCTGCTTCTCTCTCAAACCAAGATATGCATGAGCTACCAAGCATGAAGGAAAAAATCATTGTTGGACACATGAGTTTCATAACAACCAACCTAGCCAGATTAAAAAAAATAGCAAGTAAATCTGGTGGTAGTGACGCTCCCTTGTGATTAAGTAATCCAAGTAGCTAGGCACCACTCAAGTAGCGAAAGATGCACTTAATTGCATGCCAATGCTTGACACTTGGGTGATGCATAAACTTTCTCATATAAGAGACAAAAAATTGAATATCATGACATGTAATGCATAAGAAAATCAAGCATCCAACAACCTACTGATAGAGAACAATATCAAATGCATCTCCAATATCATGAAGTCTCAATCATAAACCTATTTCCATAGGAGTGGCAATAGGTTTCAAATCTTCAAGGAATAAATGTTGTAGTAATGTGTCAATATATTTTGTTTGACACAAAGTTATTATGCCATCAACCTGCATAAATTGCACAAATACTGATGCAAATGCGCCACATCTGACATCTAAAAGAGGCATGCAAATCAACATGAAAATCAGCAATATGCTTCTTATTAGGACCAATAAGCAACATGTCATCAACATAGATAACAATGATCAGAAGCACATCATTTGCATGCTTAACATACAAGGTGCTCTCAGTTGGACTATTCTCAAAACCATTTGTGATCAAGTAGGCATGTATCTTTTCATACAAGGCACATGGTGCTTACTTCAAAGCATATAATGCCTTTTTCAACCTGCACACTTTGTTTTCATGCCCTTTCTACATAAAACCATGGCACTAAAATATGTACACTTCTTCATGTAAATCACCATTCGGAAATGCAGTTTTAATGGCCAACTCATGTACATTCCAACCATGATGAGTTGGAAGTGCACAAATGCTATGAATGGTAGTCATTCCACATGTGGGTGCAAAAGTCTCATCAAAATCAATGCCTCTTCCCTAAGCAAAACCTTTTGCAACAAGCCTAGCCTTACACATGTCAACTGCTCCATCCGGCTTACGTTTCAAGTTGTATACCCATTTAGTGCCAATGGCCTTATTTCCATGAGTGATTTGTTCTTCCTTTCAGCAACTCCATTTTGTTGAGGTGTATATAGAACTATGCACTGATGTTTATCCCACATTCAACCAGAAATGCATAAAAATCAAAATACATGTATTCCCCCCTCAATCTAAATGGAGGGTGCCCATTTTACATGCTAATAGATTTCTAGCCAAAACCAAATATTTTTCAAAGAACATAAACACTTTAGACTTTGCTTTCAGTGGATACACCCATGCATGCCTAAAAAAATCATCAATAAAAGTCATGAAGTAAAGCTAGTCCCCAAAAGAGGATAATTGCATAGGACCACAGAATTCAGTTTGAACAAGCTATAATATTTGAGTAGCTTAAACTAAACCATCTTTTGGGAAGGAGGAATGCTACATTCTTCCCAAAATAAAGCCTTCACAAAAACTTTTACAAGGCATGAGCTCAGAAACGGTACTGTGTGTTCAATATTATATAACAACATTTGTATTAATTGTCCTATCATTTTGTTAGGATTGTCTTCTCAGTTGTAAAACAAGCCAATCAAAATTGTTTAAAGTGAGAAGAAATTGATCTCTTTGTCTGACTATGCAAGCCCTTAAATTAATGCTTAGGCATAAGGAATTCCATAGGTTTGTGAGCTGTATAGAGGGTTTTAAACCTCCTTCTTTTTATTTTTGACTCTTTCAAGATTGTAAAGGTTCTTGGAATATTCAAAGAAAGCTAAGGCACATATCAAATAGACAAGTATTGAGGGAGTTGTAAGCATTTTGGTGATTCATCCCTCTTTGAAGCATTTGACAACAATGCACTTATGGAAACATCAGATAGGATCCTTGAATGCACTAGATAGGAAGGGATTGGAATAAACAAATATGTGTGCACTCAGTTACATCATGCATGGAAGACCTTGACCTTGGAGAAGGACAAACTTGTGGAGTTCTAGAAGGCTAATGAGGGGACATATGTCTATCATGTACTTGATGCCCGTCCATCACATTTATTTATGTCACTCTCTTCCCATTCTAGAAATCATTTTCCTCAATGATCAATCCTTGATCTCCTTTGAATTGATGTCCTTGCTCTTGCATAGTCTCTTGAACCTTATTGTTCTCAACCTTGGTCTCTTGAACCTTGCCTTTTTGCTTCTTTGCCACTTGAATATGGACTTGCCTTGCTCTCAACCTTTGTGTCTTGTGTATTGCCTTTCTGCTCCTTGGCCACTTGTCTACAGACTTGCCTTGCCCTCAACCTTTACATCTTGAACCTTGCCTTTCTGTTTCTTGGCCACTAGCGTATGGACTTTCCTTGCTCTCAAAGTTGGTCTCTTGAACCTGGTTCTCACTCATGCATGGCTTGGATCCTCAATCTAGTGCTCCCATTGCAATAGTCCATCTGAGATATTTCCAATGGTATCTTACATGTCTAAATTTGACCTATGGATTGGGAGATACACACTAATCTTTGTTGGGCTAATCTTTGAAAGCAATGCATGCGCCTTCCATCCACCTTGCTCAAGACTATTTCCTAGGCTTTGATACCAATTGTGGGATTTGAACTCATGAACTACCAGCTAGCGGTATGATGGGCTAAACACTTGCCCTAAAAGCCATGGTTGAGGATTGGGTATTGCAAAAGATTGGACCATAATTATGTCGTAATGGCTAAACCATTGTATGCCCTAATCACTAACTTTCAATGGAATGAAGAATATGAAGAAGACTTCAAGAATCTAAAGACTTGGTTATGTTCTACACCAAATTTGAAGCCTGAATACAAGAACATTTTTTTTTCATATTTGTTGGAGATAGACGTCTACGGAAGCACGCGAACAACACAAGGAAGAAGAAGAATCTTGGAGCACAAACACACAATACTGAATGTATTACTAGAGAATGTACAAAGATAAGTAGCCCATTAGGACAATAGGCGTATATACAAGCCAGGGAAAAAAACCTCCTAAAGAGGGAAAAAAGTGCCCCGACAGTCCTAGTGTGTTCACACACATCACTACCTAAATATATCAACAAATCCACCCTGGGAGTGATGCGGTGAACAAGGAGCTGGCACTCATGTATAAGGAGGTGACAAGCTATGTGGAAATCAGTCCACAAAAGGAAGTAAGCTCAAAGCTTTGCGGAAAGCTTCAAACTTCTCCCTAGGCAGAGCCTTTGTGAAAAGGTCTGCAATGTTCTCCTGCGTGGGCACATATGCTAGGCTGATCTCCCCAGCAGAGAACCTCTCCTTGACATAGTGATAATGCACCTTAATGTGCTTTGTGCAAGCATGGAACACATGGTTTCTTGCAACTGCCAATGCGCTCTGACTATTTGTGAAGATGGTGGTGGCAGAAGACTGGCCAACACCCAAATCAGCCATAAGGCGTCTAAGCCACACACACTCAACACTCGCTGTGAAAGCTTCCCTATACTCAGCCTCACAACTGGAAGTGGCCACACTAGGCTGCTTCTTGCTCAACCAAGATATACATGAGCTACCAAGCATGAAGCAAAAACCACTGGTGGACACACAAGTGTCATAGCAACCAGCCCAATCTGAGTCAGAAAAAGCATGCAAATCTGGCGGTAGTGATCCCACGTTGGGATAAAACAACCCAAGTAGCTGAGTATCACTCAAATAGCGAAAGATGCGCTTAACCACCTTCCAATGCGTGACTCCTGGGCAATGCATAAACCTGCTCATCTGTGAGACAGCAAACTGAATATCTGGCCCAGTAATGCATAAGTAAATCAAGCATCCAACAGCCTGCTGATAGAGAACAGCATCAAATGCATCTCCAGCATCATGAAGACTCAATCATAAGCCTGTTTCCATAGGAGTGGCAATAGGCTTATAGTCTTCAAGGCCAAAACGTTGCAATAATGTGTCAATATATTTTGTTTGACACAAAGCCATTCCACCATCAACTTGCGTAAGTTGAATGCCCAAATAGTGATGCAAATGCCCCAAATCAGACATCTCAAATGAGGCATGCAAATCAGCCTTAAAATCAGCAATGTGCTTCTCAATAGGACCAGTGAGCAGCATGTCCTCAACATAGACAACAATGATCAGAAGCACATCATTAGCACGCTTAACATATAAGGTGCTTTCAGTTGGACTGTTCTCAAAACCATGTGCAATCAGATAGGCATGTATCTTCTCATACCAAGCACGTGGTGCTTGCTTTAAACCATATAATGCCTTCTTTAACCTACACACCTGGTTTTCATGTCCTTTCTGCACAAAGCCACGGGGCTGAAAAACATACACTTCTTCATGCAAGTCACCATTCAGAAATGCTGTTTTAATGTCCAACTGATGTACATTCCAACCATGATGGGCTGCAAGTGCACAAATGCTCCGAACAGTAGTCATACGGCATGGAGGTGCAAAGGTCTCATCAAAATCAATGCCTCTTTCCTGCGCATAACCCTTTGCAACAAGCCTAGCCTTATACCTATCAACTGTACCATCAGGTTTACGCTTCAACTGGTATACCCACTTAGTGCCAATGGCCTTCTTGCCAGGAGGCAAGTCACATAAAGACCATGTACCATTGTTCATTATAGCATCATATTCAGATTGCATAGCAGCCATCCAATTTTCTGAATTCTATGCTTCATCAAAAGAAACAGGCTCATTCTCATCACAGAGACTAGACGCAGCCATAGCATAGCAATCTGATGCAAAGGAGGCACTATGAAAGCCTGAACAAGCACGATATGACAAAGGTGCATCTAATTTGCTGTCACGCAAAGTCTGCACCAGCCATTTTGGCATAGTTTTTGCCTATTCAATATCAGCTCTCTCATCAACAAGTGCATCATGTAAATCTGCATCAGAAATGGAATGATCTGCATCATCGTATGAAACCTGCAAAGGCTGAGAAGTTGCCTCATTAGGACCAGCACTAGACTTTCCATCTGTAAAAAGAGGCATCAAAGTATCATACATGTCTTTGGAGCTAACAGATGTCTCCTTAGTACATGAAAGCAATGGCTGAATAGCATCTTCCACAAAGACAACATCACGACTAACCAGAATGCATTTTGTCTGTGGATGATACAGACGATCGCCTTTACTTTCAGAACTGTACCCAACAAAAATACATTTTATTGCCTTATCATCCAATTTTCTGTGATGTTGTTCAGGAACTAGTGCATATGCCAAACAACCAAAAGCACGTAGATGAGCAACAGATGGCTTGTTGTCATGCCAAGCCTCATATGGAGTGATAGACTACAGTGCTTTAGTGGGACACCTATTCAGTACATATGCTACAGACATGACAGCCTCAAGCCAGAAAATATGCGGTAAAGACTGACTTTTGACCATGCACCTCGCCATCTCCATGAGTGCCCTATTCTTTCATTCAGCAACTCCATTCTGTTGAGGTGTATACCGCACTGTACACTGGTGTTTTATCCCACGTTCAGCCAGAAATGCATTAAAATCAGAAGACATATATTCCCCCCCTCGATCAGAACGGAGGGTGCCCATTTTACATGCTGACAGGTTTTCAGCCAGAACCAACAATTGTTTAAAGCACATGAACACTTCGGACTTTGCTTTGAGTGGATATACCCATGCATGCCTGGAAAAATCATCAATCAAAGTCACGAAGTAAAGATACTTTCCAAAAGAAGGTGTCTGCATAGGACCATAGACATCACTATGTACAAGCTGCAATTTTTGAGTAGCCCGAACTGAACCATCTTTTGGAAAGGATGAACGCTTCATTTTGCCCAAAATACAGCCTTCACAAACATGTTTTCCAGGTGCCCCAAGTTTGGGCAACGAGGACACCATTTCAGATTTCTGCAGGCATAGCAAACTAGCAAAATTCAGATGACCAAAGCGTGCATGCCAAACCTTTGCATTTGACATAGCCTAAGAATCATTTATTGCACATGCCAAATCATTTACAGATCTTTCATAGTCTATGAGCTTATACAACCCACCACATAAAATGCCAGAAGCAATAATCACATCGCTATTTGAAAGATCATGAACTATACACCTGCCATCAACAAATTTCATAACCAAGCCAATCTTGGCTAATGCTGAAACTGATAACATGTCCTTTTTGATCCCTGGCACAAATAAAGCATCTGACAAAGTGAAAGAACTACCATCAGTAGTAGTCATAATGATCTTACCAACTCCCATAACAGGATACGAGGAATTGTTGGCGCATGTAATAGTATTCGGTGTAGGGGCAAGCTCGTGTGAAGAGAAGAAACTATGCTGCGAGGTAATATGTTTGGTCGCCCCACTGTCAAAATACCAAACCTCTGAGTCTATTGCAGACATGCACTGCTCACGAGAAGATGGGTGAAAACTGCAGATAGTAGTAAACACCCATTCTTCTTCCTGCACAAGATTTTTAGACTCTATTTTTGGTGTAGAGGCCTCTGCAACAGCCATTCCAGCCTCTTTCTTCTTTGCCTCTTTAGCAGCCAGTGGTGGACAGTTCTTTATGATATGATCATTCCCTTTACAGTACTTACAAAACAATTTCTACTTTTCTGATTTCTTCTCATCTTTATCTTCCTTCTTTGAATATGCAGAATTAGCAGATTATTGCTTAGTAGTTGAAGAGCTCCATTTTCCTTTGCCCTTCTGACTAGCCAGGAAAGCTTGATCTGCAACTCGCATAATGGACCTATTTTGCCTAGAATGATCTTCCTGCAACAGAATAGAGACTAACTCCTCAAATGATAAGGCATTTGGATTGCCTTTCATCATCAACTGCAGAGTAGAAGCAAAACTCTGATATGAATCACAAAGACCATTCAGAACGGTCTGCACAAGTGAGCTATCTCGTATAACCTCATCAGCAGAAATCAACTGTTCCTTCAAGTCTTTGATCTTCTTTAGGAAACTATCCATAGAATCGCCTTCATTCATGTGCTCACTCTCCAACTGTTTTTGGAGGTAAGCAACACGAGCCTCATTCCTAGCTTGGTACAATGTGGTAAGTGTATCCCAAGCATCCTTAGCTGTTCTGTAAGAGCGAATGTGAGGAATAATGGCACGTTTGATAGACAAAGCTATCAATGCATGTGCGTGGGCATCTCTGCCATCCCAACGAATCTTCCCTGCAGTAGGTGCAGCAGAAACAGTAGCACAAATAGGAATCTACGGAATATCATCTTCGACACCATCTTCATCAGCTCCAGCACCTGTATTTGCAGTACCTATAGTCAGAGGTGTAACATGACGTCTTTCAACACCCTGAACAATGTTCCACAATCGTTTTGCAACCAATAGATGTCGCATCATATAAGCCCATAATGGGTAGTTGGTACCGTCCAACTTATCCTCAACAACCAACATACAGAATACATCACTGCTTTCAGCCATGGCCGGTGACTAAAAAACCTTGATGCAGAAAATTGACTGTATCTCAAAAAGTTGAACAGAACTGCCCCGACAAATTCTGCTAGGCCTGTAGTAAACTTCGAGACGCTTATACTGGCGAACAAAAATTGGTATATACCTTTGGCACAAAAAGACAAAATAGCCTACACAAGCACTGTGATAGTGCATTCGGAAACACCCTGAGTATGCTCACCAAATTTCGTGCGAATCTGAGACTACAAACGGAGGAGTGTCGATGGTGCCCTAGATGAAGCGACGACCTGCTCTAATACCAATTGTTGGAGATAGACGTCTGCCGAAGCACGTGAACAACACAAGGAAGAAGAAGAAACTTGGAGCACAAACACACAATACTGAATGTATTACTAGAGAATGTACAAAGATAAGTAGCCCATTAGGGCAATAGGCGTATATACAAGCCGGGGGAAAAAAACCTCCTAAAGAGGGAAAAAAGTGCACCGGCAGTCCTAGTGTGTTCACACATATCACTACCTAAATATATCAACAATATTCATGTGGATGCATCAAGTTTTGCACTAGGTTGTATTTTAGCTCAACCTGTAAAAAAAAAAAAACTAGACTGGATTTTCCAGTTGCATATGCAAGTAGACAACTCAACCAAGAAAAAAGAAATTATACAACTACAAAAAGAGAAAGATTGAGCATGATTTATGTTGTGAAGAGTGTGAAATTCCATCATATTAACCAACATCCTCCATAAGTTCTCCAACAGTCCTAGCAATCCTTTCACAAATTTAAATAAAAGTTCAAAAAGTAATTAAATGAATTCCTATATCAAAATAAGCAACTTGCAGACGAGGACCATCATATTAAAATTCTAAAAGGCTTTATCCAAGGTTTTGTTCATCAAGTAGAGATTGCTAATATTGAAGATCAACATCACTTTAACAATATTTTCCGATTGGGCTCAGACTGGCAACTATTATGAAGGATCAAGAAGCTTGGATTAGTTGCTCAAAATAAGAACTATAAAATTTCAATGTGCAAGTTTTTAGGTCTCACTATTCAAGCCTAAAGACATCAACATGTGAGACTTAGTTAGCTACTCAGAATGCTATGCTATCGGAATAGAGAGTTGAAAATTTTTTTGTTCAATGCAAAGCATTTACGATGGATATGAGAAATCACAGTGCAGAAATGCATACCAAAATATCATGTTCAAATTCAGTTGAAGACTATGACTCCGAATGAAGTTTACATGGTGGATGAAGATATATTTAAGAAATTATGGTTGTTGGTTAAAGTTGATGATGCTATTTGTTGGACACAACACGTCCAATGATGGAAAAGAAAGGATGCCAATGACTTCCCAAAAACATCCCAGTTCTAGAAAATCCTTGTTTTTCAAGAGCAACACCTCCAAAATTGTTATTTGCTCAAGTGTCAATTTTCAATGATTCTTATCTTATTGGAAAGCTCAACTTGCAAGCTTTCCAATGAAGTAATGAGAATAGGAGTTCATTTGAATTTATTACACAACAAGAGAGATTTAATGATCAAGTTTTGATAGTTTTGGAAATGGAGTTTGAGACATTGTTGACAATCATTTGGCATATTTATAACACTTCTAAATGAGGAGCAAAGATGTATTATCATATTTTATTTTATATTAAATGCTATACTTTATTGAAAAGGTCTTAGTGAGTACCTCAAATTGTATTTTATATTAGTTGTTATTGCCTGAGATTCTTGTAAAAACATGAATTATAAGTGCATAAGCATTTCCACTAGGTTCACATATAGGGGAAGTATGATGCTTTTGTACATGAGGGATCAAGAAACATCAGAGGGGATGGACATGGGTGGGTGCACATGCACAATTCATGAGTGATTTGTTTGTTGTCCATAGATGCAGTATGAAAGTATAGGGTACTTGTATGTATTAAAAGTATGTTGCACATGCTAAGAAGAATATATCCACTCTAACTAAAAGGGTTGGGAAAAGAGAATAAAATTACATGAAATTATGAAGATAACTATTTGCTTAATGCATTTATCTTCTTAGTAAAATCATAATGATAAGTATCATTTATTCTTTGACTTATTACGAGAAGGTTAGGAGTTAACCCTAAAGACCCAACTTCCAAGAGGGTTTTAAGCATTGATTCCAATGAAGATAAAGAAAAAGCATCTTTTTTGACATAGACTCATTCCAAAATATTAAGACTTAATTCTGAAGTACAACTTGGAAGTGATATAATCACCAAGTTAAGCAACAATCATATCCATTGTGTAGAATCTACCTAAGGGTTGATGTATTTTGACACCAATAACACTCCTCCAAGATAGATAGGAGGAAAATAAGAAAGATAAACTAAGTAGTGACCAAGTAAGCCCCAAACTACATGTTGTAGTACTTAAGTCATATGATTGGTATATCCAATGGGAGTATCAATCCTTTAAGAGATTCTCTAGCTTTGGAATCTAAAAAGCATTGGCAGATGTTTAGACTTTATTGGAGGATCATATTTCTACTAAACCCATGGGCTAAGATGAAAATCTTTGTAGATAGAGAAATGAGATCTTAAAATGAAGAATAAGTTTTCATACCTATTTTCTAATCAATATTGGATTAGGATTATACAAGTAGTTGTGGCTAGAACAACGACAAAATTTTCCAAGGCTCTGTTAATAAGTTCATGGATGACTCATGAGATGAGAAAAACAAGATGTTTTACCTTACCATCCTGCATGGATAGTGCTATGTTTCTTGTATGCTCAATAAGATGTGTTGTATCATTGCATGATTCAACAAATCTAGGAACACACAATTTTTGCAAACTAGTAAACCATTTTGCATGGTTGGTCATGTGCATTGAGGCACTGAGATCAACATACCAGACATTACCATTGGATTTTGAAACATCAGTAAGCATTGTATTCATCACGTGATGTTGGATCATGAACAACTTTTTTGAGTCATCTAAACTTGTGAATGCATAGTTGTTTTGTTGCTTTCTTATATTTTGCTCCTTCAATGTGCAATCACATTCAAAGTGACTAGTTTTACCAAATCTCTAGCATCCCTTACTATGATTACTTGAATCATTTCTTTGCAAATTTTTGTAGCCTCTTTGACTCCCCCTGCCTCGAAACTTCCTCTACCTCCTACATTATTTTGTTGTTGACCTTGTTCTTGGTTATTATTTCCTCTTCCACTTATGAAGCCTCTTCCTCGGCCTCTTCCTGTGCTAGAGTAGAATACCTACTCAAAACCAGCTTTTCCTTGGGATTGTGTTTCTTCACCAAGGTCGTATTCTTCAATTATCAGCATGGACACAAGATCAACCAAATTTGGAATATTCTCCGTGGACTAATAGAAGTTCTAAACTACTTATATGTAGTTCCTAAACCATGAAGGAACACTTCCACCTTATCATCATCATCTACAGACTCACAAATGCTTTGGATTTTGGTGTAGTCACTCACTCAAATGCTCTTTTCTTTACGTTATGTAGCTCATGTTGATATATTTAGGTAGTGATGTGTGTGAACAGACTAGGAGCGACGGGGCACTTTTTTCCCTCTTAAGGAGGTTTTTTTCCCTCATCTTGTATATACGCATATTGCCCTAATGGGCTACTTATCTTTGTACATTCTCTAGTAATACATTCAGTATTGTGTGTTGTGCTCCAATCTTCTTCTTCCTTGCATTGTTCGCGTGCTTCCGTAGACATCTAACTCCAACAATTGGTATCAGAGAAAGTCGAGGATTCATCTAGGGCATCCTCGACACTCCTCTGGTTGTAGTCTCAGAATCGCATGAATTTTTGTGAGCATACTCAGCGTGTTTCTAAGATCAAAACATCTTCGCTTTTTGGTGCCAAAATCGTGATTTGAGCTCGTTTCGGCCTCCAAATGCACTATTGCAGTGCTTGTGTAGGCTATTTCATCTTTTTGTGCCAAAGGTATATAATAGTTTCGGTTCGCCAGTATAAGCATCTCGAAGTCTCCTACAGGTCTAGCAGAATTCGTCTTGGTAGCTCTATTCAACTTGTTGAGATACAGTCAATTTTTTGCATCCATTTATTTTAGTCACCGGCCATGGCTGAAAGCAGTGATGTATTCCGTATGTTGGTTGTTGAGGATAAGTTGGATGGTACCAAATACCCATTATGGGCTTATATGATGTGACATGTATCATTGTACAGGGTGTTGAAAAACGTAATGCTATAATGAAGAATGGTACTTGGTCTTTATGTGACTTGCCTCTTGGCAAGAAGGCCATTGGGACTAAGTGGGTATACAAGCTGAAGTGTAAGCCTGATGGTACAGTTGATAGGTATAATGCTAGGCTTGTTGCAAAGGGTTATGCGTAGGAAAGAGGCATTGATTTTGATGAGACCTTTGCATCTACTTGCCGAATGACTATTGTTCATAGCATCTGTGCACTTGCAGCTCATCATGGTTGGAATGTTCATCAGTTGGATATCAAAACATTTCTGAATGATGACTTGCATGAAGAAGTGTATGTTTTTTAGTCCCGTGGCTTTGTGCAAAAAGGGCATGAAAACGAGGTGTGCAGGTTAAAGAAGGCATTATATGGTTTTAAGCAAGCACCAAGTGCTTCGTATGAAAAAATACATGCCTATCTAATTGCACATGGTTTTGAGAACAGTCCAACTGAAAGAACCTTATATGTTAAGCGTGCAAATGATGTACTTCTGATCATTGTGGTTTATGTTGATGACATGCTGCTCACTGGTCCTCATGAGAGGCATTGCTGATTTTAAAGTTCATTTACATGCCTCATTTGAGATGTGTGATTTGGGGCATTTGCATCACAACTTGGGCATTCTGTTTATGCACCTTGATGGTGGAATGGCTTTGTGTCAAACGAAATATATTCACACATTATTGCAACATTTGGGCCTTGAAGATTGTAAGCCTATTGCCACTCCTATGGAGACATGTTTACGATTGAGTCTTCAGGATGCTAGAGATGCATTTGATGTTGTTCTCTATCACCAGGCTATTGGGTGCTTGATTTACTTATGTAGTACTCGGTGAGATATTTAGTTTGTTATCTCACAGATGAGCACATTTATGCATTGCCCAGGTGTCAAGCATTGGCAGGTGGTTAAGCGCATCTTTCGCTACCTGAGTGGTACTCGAATACTTGGGTTGTTTTATCCCAAGGGAGGATCACTACCGCCAGATTTGCATGCTTTTTGGGACTTAGACTGGGTTGGTTGCTATGACACTCGTGTGTCCACTAGTGGCTTTTGCTTCATGCTTGGTAGCTCATGTATATCGTGGTTGAGCAAGAAGCAACCTATTATGGCCACTTCCAGTTGTGAGGCTGAGTATAGGGCAGCTTTCATAGCTATTGTTGAGTGTGTGTGGCTCAGATGCCTTATGGCTGATTTGGGTGTTGGTTAGTCTTCTGCCACCACCATCTTCATTGATAGTCAGATCACCTTGGCAGTTGCGAGGAACCCTTTGTTCCATGCTTGCACAAATCACATTGAGGTGCATTATCATCATGTCAGGGAGAGGTTCTCTGCTGGGGAGATCAGCTTGGCATATGTGCCCACGTAGGAGAACATTGTAGACCTTTTCACTAAGGCTCTACCTCGGGAGAAGTTTGAAGCTTTCTGCAAAGCTTTGGGCTTACTTCCTTTTGTGGATTGATTCCACATAGCTTGACACTTCCTTATACATGAGTGCAAGCTCCTTGTTCACGGCATCACTCCCAGGGGGGATTTGTTGATATATTTAGGTAGTGATGTGTATGAACACACGAGGACTGTCGGGGCACTTCTTGTGTTGTTTGCGTGTTTCGCAGACGTCTAACTCCAACAGCTCATTGTTAAGTTTCAAATTGCATGCCTTTGTATTGGTCTCATACAATGTGACCAAATGGTTTGTAGCCTCTTTTGGAGTTTTGGCATCATGTTTGTGCCCAACCATGCTCTCATGTATGCTTATAGACAACCAATAGGTTACCTTCTGTGCTCCTTGATTCCACTCTTCATTTTCTCTTAATGGGTATGCAATCTCATTCCTCTCTTGTAGCTATGGAGCGTTTTCATTTTCACCTTCAATGTACTTCCAATAGCCTTGTCCCAGCAAGAAATTCTTCATATAAGTCTCCGAGCATGAAAGTTATTCTTTTACAACTTATCCTTGATAGGTCGACTCATTCCATCACCATTTGCCATTCTTGCAGCAATTCACAATATTGCAAAAACACTAGAATCAATACCTATGCTTGCACACTATCACACTATGACTTGACAATTCGATCTCAAAAAACATAGTTTTTGTTGGATTTTGAGGTCTATGGAAGCACATAAACAACACAAAGAAGAAGAAGAAAGAAGCTTGGACTAACACAACACTTAATGGATTACCAAGTGAATGTACAAAAATAAGTAACCTATTAGGGTTATATCTATATATAAAAGTCAAGTAAAAAAGACCTCCTAAAGGGGAAAAATTTTCCCCAATAGTCCTAAGAATTCACACACATCACTATCAAATTATATCAACAAATCCCCCTTTTGGAGTGATGAGATGAACAAGAAGCTAGCACTTATGTATAAGGAAATGCAAAGATATGTTGAAACAGATCAATCCACGAAAGTAAGTAAGCGCAAAGCTTTGTGAAAAGCTTCAAACTCATCCCTAGGTAGAGCCTTTGGGAAAATGTTTGCAATGTTATCCTATGTGGACACATATGCCAAACTAATCTCTCCAGTAGAGAACCTCTCCTTGACATAATGATAGTGCAACTCAATGTGCTTTGTGCAAGCATGGAACACAAGGTTCCTTGCAACTACAAATGTGCTCTGGCTATCAATGAAGATGGTGGTGGTAGAAGAATGACAACCATCCAATTCATCTAAGAGGCTTTTGATCCACACCAATTCAACAGTCATAGTGAAAGTTTACCTGTAGTCAACCTCACAACTAGAAGTGGCTAGAGTAGGCTTTCTTGCTCAACCAAGATAGTGAAGAGTACATGAGAAACTCGAGAACACGCGCTTCACAAAGGACCTCATACTGCTATGAAATTCGATGTGAAGCTAGATGGTATCAAAATATTTTTGATGTTATCCCTTTAGGATCACTTTTTTGCTCAAATTTCAATTTCAGAGTCATCTCGACATCGATCTTGAGACCGCAAGGTGGGACCCATGGAAAAAATAGTTCAATTTTCAAGACAATAACTTGTGTTTCTATTTCCATCTCTCAAAATATTTGAGACCCAAAATTTCAAGTGATTTCATGTACTCTTGATGCACAGAAACTGTTGATATATTTTGGTAGTGATGTGTGTGAACAAACTTAGGACTATCGGGGTACTTTTTTTCCCTCTTTAGAAGGTTTTCTTTCCATGGCTTGTATATGCACATATAACCCTAATGGGTTACTTATCTTTGTACATTCACTTTGTAATTCATTAAGTGTTGTGTTGTGCTCCATGCATCTTTTTCTTCCTTGTGTTATTCACATGCTTCCCTGGAACTCAAACTCCAACAATTGGTATTAGAGTAGGTCGTTGCTTCATCTAGGGCATCATCAACACTCCTCCGATCATAGTCTCAGAATCACACAAAAATTGGTGAGCATACTCAAGGCAATTAGGAATTCAAAACAACTTTGTTATGTGGTGTCAAAATTTTGATATGAGCTCATTTCAGCCTTTGAATGCACTATCGTAGTGCCTATGTAGGCAATTTTGTCCTTTTGTTCCAAGCATATATGAAAGTTTTGGTTCACCTATAAAAGTGCCTTGATGTCTGCTACATGTTTAGTAGGGCTCGACAAAGTGTTTTTGAGTATTATGTGTTGTGCTCCAAGCTTCTTCTTCTTCTTCTGCTTCCTCGTGCTTTTCACGTGCTTTCACATACCTAAAACTCCAACAATTGGTATCAGAGTAGGTCCCTGCTTAATCTAGGGCATCATCAACACCCCTTCGGTCATAGTCTCAGAATCGCACGAAAATTGTGAGCATACTCAGTGTGATTAGGATATCAAAACAAATTTGCTATGTGGTGTTGAAACCACGATATGATCTCACTTCAATATCTGAATGCACTATCACAATGCTTATGCAAGCAATTTTGTCTTTTTGTGTGAAAGATATATACATGTTTCAGTTCACCAGTATAAGCATCTTGAAGTCTACTACAAGTTTAGCAAAACTCAACAGGGTGGTTCTGTTCAACTTTTTGAGATATAATCATTTTTTGCATCAAGGTATTTTAGTGAGTGGCCATGGTTGAAAGCACTGATGTATTATGTATGTTGGTTGTTGAGGATAAGTTGGAGGATACCAACTACCCATTATGGGCTTATATGATGCATCATGTATTGGTTGCAAAAGGACTATGGAATATTGTGCATTGTGTTTAAAAACATCCTACTACACTTACAAAGACAATTCTTGAAGGTGATGCAGACGATGTTGAAGATGGTGATATTCTTCATGTTCTTGTTCATGTTGCGGTTCCTATTGCACCTACTATAGAGCAAATTTGATAGGATGGCAGAGATGCTCAAGCACATGCATTGATAGCCTTGTCTGTCAAACGTGCCATTATTCCTCACATTCCCTCTTTAGAACAACTAAGGATGCTTGAGATACACTTACCACTTTATACCAGGCAAGGAATGAGGCTCATGTTGCTTATCTCCGAAAACATTTGGAGAGTGCACAGATGAATGTAAGAGATTCCATGCACATTTTTCTAACACAGATCTAAGATTTCAAGGAACAATTGATTTCTGTTGATGAAGTCTTGCCTGACAAATCACTTGTGCAAAATGTTCTGAATGTTCTTAATTCATATTAGAGTTTTGCTTCTACTCTTCATCTCATGATGAAAGGCAATCCAAATGCCTTAACATTTGAGGATTTAGTCTATGTTCTATTGTAGGAAGATCAATCTAGGGCAAAATCAAGCATTATGCATATTACAAATCAAGCTTTCTTGGCTAGTGAGAAGGGCAAAGGGAAATGGAGCTTTTCTACTAGTAATAAAAAATTTGCTAATTCTACACAATCAAAGAAGGATGAGAGAGATGAGAAGAAAATAGAAAAGCAAAAATTGTTTTGCAAATGTTGTAAAGGAAATGATCATGTCATAAAGAGTTATCCAAAACTGGCTGTTAAATAGGCAAGGAAGAAAGAGGCTAGAATGGTTGTTGCAGAGGCCTCTACACCCAAAATTGAGTCTACTAATCTTGTGTAGAATAAAAAATGGGCATTACCACTGTTTGCAACTATGACCCATCTTCTCATGAATAGTGTATGTCTGTAGCAGACTCAGATGTTTGGTACTTTGATAGTGGGGCAACCAAACATATTACCTCATAGTGCAATTTCTTCACTTCACGCGAGCCTGCCCCTATAGGAAATACTATCACATGCACCAACAACTCATCTTATCATGTCATGGGAGTTGATAAGATCATTCTAACTACACTTGATGGTAGTTTGTTTACATTGTCAGATGCTTTATTTGTGCTAGTGATCAAGAAGAATTTGTAATCAGTCTTAGCTTTAGCCAAGATTGGCTTGGTTGTAAAATTTGTTGATGACAGATGTACAATTCATGATCTATCAATTGGCGATGTCCTTATTGCTTCTGGCATTTTATGTTGTAGGTTGTATAAGCTTATAGTTTATGAAAAATCTATGAATGATTCAGCATGTGTAGTACATTATTCTCAGGCTTTGTTAGATGAAAAGCTTTGGCATGCACACTTTGATCATCTAAATTTTTCTAGTCTACTATGCCTATAGAAATCTGAAATGGTGTCCTCTCTACCCAAACTTAAGGAACCTAGTAAACATGTCTGTGAAGGCTGTGTTTTGGGTAAAATGCAGCATTCCTCATTCCCAAAAGATGGTTCAATTCAAGCAACTCAAAAATTGCAGCTTGTTCACAATGATGTATATGGTCTTATGTAGACACCCTCTTTGGAAACTATCCTTACTTTATGGCTTTCATTGATGATTTTTCCAAGCATGCATGGGTATATCCATTGAAAGCAAAGTCTAAAGGGTTTATGTGATTCAAAAATTTTTTTCTTTTGGCTAAAAATATGTCAACATGTAACCCTGTTTTGATCGAGGGGGGGAATATATGTCTTTGATTTTTATGCCTTTCTGGCTGAACGTGGGATAAAACATGAGTGTAAGGTGTCGTATATACCTCAAAAGAATGGAGTTACTAAATGGAAGAACAAGCCACTCATGGAGTTGGCGAGGTGTATGGTCAAGAGTTAGGCTTTACCACATAGTTTTTGGCATGAGGCTATTATGTGTTCCACATATGTACTTAACAGGTGTCCCACTAAAGCATTGCAGTCTATCAATCCATATGAGGCTTGGCATGGTCGTAAGCCATTTGTTGCTCACCTACCTATTTTTGGTTGTCTGGCATATGCATTAGTGCCTAAACAACAATGCAAGAAATTGGATGAGAAAGCACTCAAATGTATGTTTTTTGGGTATGCTTCTAAAAGCAAAGGCTATCATCTATATCATCCACATACTAAATGCATTTTGGTTAGCCATGATGTTTTTGTGGAAGATGCTATTCTGCCATTAATTCCATGTACTAAGGAGACATCAATTAGCTCCAAAGACATGTATGACACTTTGTAGCCTCTTTTTATAGGTGGATAGTCTAGTGTTGGTCCTAATAAGGAAACTTCTCAACCTTTAGAGGTTTCATGTGATGATGTAGATCATTCCGTTTCTGATGCAGACTTACATGATGCACTTGCTTATGAGAGAGTTGATATTGAGGAGGCAAAAACTATGCCAAAATGGCTAGTGCAAACTTTGCATGACAACAAATTAGGTGCACCTTTGTCATATTATACTCGTTCAAGCTCTCATAGGGCTTTTTTTGCATCAGATTGCTATGCTATGGCTGCCTCTAGTCTTTGTGATTAGAATGAGCCTGTTTTGTTTGATGAAGCACAAAATTTTGAAAAAGTGGATGGCTACTATGCAATCAGAATATGATGCTATTATGCAAAATGGTACTTGGACTTTATGTGAGTTGCCTCTTGGCAAGAGGCCATTGGCACTAAGTGGGTATACAAGCTTAAGGATAAGCATGATGGAACAATTGACAGGTATAAGGCTAGGCTTGTTGCAAAGGGTTAGGCTCAAGAGAGAGGCATTCATTTTGATGAGACCTTTGCTCCTACATGCCGAATGACTATTTTTCATAGCATCTGTTCACTTTTAGCTCATCATGGTTGGAAAGTACATTAGTTGGAAATTAAAACTACATTTTTGAATGCTGATTTGCACGAAAAATTGTATTTCTTTCAGCCTCGTGGTTTTTTGCAAAAAGGGCATGAAAACCAAGTGTGCAAGTTGAAAAAGGAATTATATGGTTTGAAACAAGCACCACGTGCTTGGTGTGAAAAGATACATGCCTATCTAATTGCACATGGTTTTATGAACAGTCCAATTGAGAGCACCTGATATGTTAAGCATGCAATTGATGTGCTTTTGATCATTGTTGTGTATGTTGATGACATGATGCCCATTGGGCCTCATGAGAAGCATATTGTTGATTTTAAGGCTGATCTTCATGCCTCATTTGAGATGTTAGAATTGGGGCATTTGCATCATTATTTGGGCATTCAATTTATGCAAGTTGATGGTGGAATAGCTTTGTGTCAAACAAAATATATTGACACATTATTGCAGCATTTTGGCCTTGAAGACTACAAACCTATTGCCACTCCTATGGAGATAGGTTTTCAATTGAGTCTTTATGATGTTGGAGATGCATTTGACGTTGTTCTTTATCAGCAGGTTGTTGGATGCTTGAGTTAATTATGCATTAATTGGCAATATATTCAATTTGTTGTCTCATGGATGAGCAGGTTTATGCATTACACAGGTGGCAAGTATTGGTAGGGGGTTAAGCGCATCTTTCACTACTTGAGTGGTACCTGACTACTTGGATTGTTTTATCCAAAGGGGGGATCACTACCACTAGCTTTACATGAGTTTTTTGACTCTGACTGGATTGGTTGCTATGACACTCATGTGTCCGCTAGTGGCTTTTGCTTCAAGCTTGGTAGCTAATGCATATCCTGGTTGAGTAAGAAGCATCCTACTATGGCCACTTCAAGTTGTGAAGCTGAGTATAGGGTAGCTTTCATAGCGACTGTTGAGTGTGTGTGGCTCAGATATGTTATGGTTAATTTGGGTATTGGTCAGTCTTCTGCCACCGCCATCTTCACTGACACCTAGAGTCCATTGGCAGTTCCAGGAACCCTTGTTCCATGCTCACACTAAGCACATTGAGGTGCACTATCATTGTGTTCGAGAGAGGTTCTCTGCTAGAGAGATCAGTTTGGCATATGTGCCCACACAGGAGAACATTGTAGACCTTCTCACAAAGGCTCTACCTAGGGAGAAGTTTGAATCTTTCCACAAAGCTTTGGACTTACTTCCTTTTCTAGAATGATTGCACATAGCTTGGCACTTCCTTATACATGAGTGCCATCTCCTTTTTCACCACATTATTCCTAGGTGGGGTTTGTTGATATATTTAGGTAGTGATGTGTCTGAAGACACTAGGATCACCAAGGCACTTGTTTCCCTCTTTAGGAGCTTTTTCCCCTCAGCTTGTATATACGCCGATAACCCTAATGAGTCACTTCATTGTACATTCTAGTGGTAATAAATTCAGTATTGTGTGTTGTGCTCCAAGCTTCATCTTCTTCCTTGTGTTGTTTGCATGATCCCGTAGACCTAAAACTCCAACGAGTAATACATGTCTTCTACTTTTAATGCACTTTTATTCGACTGTGGGATAAAACATCAGTTTATATTGCCATGTACACCTCAACAAAGTGCAGTTTTTGAAAGAAATAATAGGACTCTCACTACAACCTTGACAGATCAATTGAATGCCACACGTAAGAGGATAGGTTCCACTTCATTGACCCTATGTCTTTCTAGGATCGTAATGTGTTTCTAAAGACATCTAAGACTCATAAAACCAGCTATAACTCACTCACACACTCCACTGAGGGTGAGCAAAGAAAGAGAAACTGGGTTTATGAGCCTATCCTAGAGTGGAAGTCTAAATTAAAATTGAATATAGAAACTATGCTCTTACTAGCCCACCTTGGATCCTCACACACTCAACTGAAGGTGATGGTCTCAAGGAAACCATGTGCTAGCAAGGGTCCTATGGATGCCTAACAATGATGCTCTAGGAGTTTGGAGGGGGGGTTTATATAGTTTTTTGAATGAATTTGGGCCCTTGGATCTAGAGAAATCAACTCTCAACCCTAGGATTAGCTGCTTTTGATTACAACCATTGGATTTATGAAATGGATGGCTAGGATTGGTTCTTAATATGATATCTAGGGAAAAGGGGGGAAAATAGGTGCCTTCATTCTCCACCATTGGATCTGGGGTTAATCTGGACCGTCGGATTAGTGCTGACATCAATTTGGATAAGATAAGTTGTTATTATTTTGAACAAACTTTTCATTATTGATCTTTGACCATCAGAAAAGGCTTATCTGATGAAAAAACTCATGGATCCTCCTTGCTTTATGCTTTAGTGCATCTCCACCCTTGAATGTGAGCTCATCTTGACTGTACAACATGGTTCAATCATTGTTCACCATGTTGCAGCCCTTCAAGCCTTCAACTTTCTTATTCCTTTGAAACTATGGTAACCTTGAGAACTGGATTTTGTGCTCTTTGACCCTTCAAATATCCTTTGATGAAGATGAAAATTTGTAGGGCTATGTTTTGAAAGGTCTCCTTTAGGAATATGCAGAAAGAACTCACACATACGAATCTTCGTTATACAAGTTTGACTACATTTGGAAGTTTGCAAGGTGGCATTAAGGTGTCTAGGAAGCTCTGATAGCCTTGAAAATTTGTACAAATATGTAGCCACATATGATCTTTATACATGTCAATTCATATGGCTAACAAAATTCCTATACAACATTTTGTAGGGTCTAAGTGGAAAAATTATATTTTTTACAAAAGCCACATGGCATAACAATATGCTAGAAAATCCATTTTCATGTGAAATTCGGGCTATAGAATGCCTTTGATAGGCAACCATTTTTTATGATGGAGAACAATCGTTTAAACTCCAATACAAGTGCTGTGAGGTGGACTAAGGATTTAGATACATGCGGTAGCAGGAGGTGGGACTTCAACAATTATGCTTTTGATACAGGATACATATGCATGTTTATATATGAAAATCATGTCACCAAAATAAACCTGCAAATCTACATGTCCTATCTTTCCATAATCCTAGATTATAATCGATTTCTTAGTAGATAAATTACTACTTAAAATATAATTTTACACAACTAGAGAAATCATCATTTGCCCTTTTGACTCAAGTGATGTGGATATGTAATGCAATGCAAAGACTAAAAAGAAACATGCATGAAGTGAAATTGTGAACAAGCAAGAATGGAAAAAAAAAGTGGAATGAACTTGAAAAAAAAAGCAACATGAACTTGAAAAAGTAATGATAATTTTATTTTTATATAAATATTTTTTATTATTTTATTTTTTCCTTTTTTGTTATCATGGATACTCCTGTTTATGAATCAGCCTCATTGTTGTCATCTTCTTCAATGTCCTGATCCAAAATGTACTTGTCATTATCACATTTCTTGAATAGCTTTATCCTTTTACCTGCAATCAAAGTTTTTAGTGCAACACGATTTAATTCACAAAGAGCATATGTACAATTGTTGTTGACTTTTGATACAATGTATGGCCCAAACCATCATTGAGTGCGCTTTTTGCATGCATCATATTGAGAGTCAAATGTACTATCATAAATGAGCACCCAATCTCCTACTTCAATCGGCTTAGGATGCAATGGATGCGTTTTATCAAAATTATGCTTGTTCTTCATTCTAGATTCTCTTAATTTTTCAATAGCATCATGAAGTCTTAATTTACCTTGTTCTAATTGTTTAATCCACAAAGTCAAAAAATCATCATCACCCATTGAATAGATAGAATTCCCTAAAAATGATTCATCAAACTCATCCACAATGGGTCCTATTCCTACATTCCTTATGGTGAATTTATTGACAGGTTGGAGATCTTGAATAAAATGTAGTTTCCCATTCTTTTTAGGCATATTGAACTATCTATTTGAGTAAGCTGCAAAAGATGGCTCTAAAATTCTCATGTTTATCTTCACCTTAAGTAGTTTCATTAGATCAGGTAAGTAAGCCTTTGGAATCCGTATAGGGCAAAGATTCCATGGAATATGTGGAATAGTAAAGATTATCATGGGTGCAAATAGGTTAGGATCTACGCAACCAATCTCATGTGGATACATAGTAAAGGCTTTTCAATGGCTAGGTATGACTCTCTCAAATTTATCTCTCTCTGTTGGTAAAAGAAAGTCATCATCTCTACCAATTTTCACCTATTTGATTGTCTCATCTGTGAATGTATGTCCTACATTTTTCTTATTCCAAAGATTTGGATCATTTCTCACATCAATAATTTATTCATTGCTTCCTTGGGGTAAGGGTTGAGCTATGGGTTTGATTTTTTTGTCTACAGTTTTGTTCTTTGTTTCAACTAAGGCATCATGTGTTTGGTTAAATTTTGAGCACTTTTCAACATTGAGAGCATACTCTTGGATTAGAACATACTCATCAAGGGAAAGAATAATGTGGGAATTAGAATTTTGTTGGATAAAAGACTTGGACAGTTTACTTTTATGAAGAAAATCTAATCTAGAATGTGGAAAACAAAGTGAAAAACTATTGTATAGGTTGGTTGGTTGCAAGATGTTAAACCAATGTCCACTGTTGTCTCGCTCTTTGGGTTGTGATGTTTCCCCTTGCTCTATGATGGTTTCTATTTCCTCTGAGGTTTGTTTTTGAGTCACTCTTCTTTCACTAGGCTCAGTTTCATCTCTTTTTCGTTTTTCTTCTACATTGGATATGTGAGAAATAAGAGATTGATCTTCTATCAGTGACTCCCAAGCTGTTATTATCCTAATCTCATCTCGTGCTCTTACTAATGCCTCTACAAATGAGTCAACTTCCTTTGTGGGTTTACTTGATTCTATTTCTTGTTCGTCAAGATCTTCTAGTTTCACTCCTCTAGTTCTTGCATCCGTTATGGTTATATTTTCATAGTGGTTTTTCATTCCTTCATTACCATAATTTCCTTGCAAAGGTAACCTAGATCGATAGTCACAAATTTTCTTGTCTATGTCTATTACTAGTCCTTGCTCCTTAGCGGCCTTCAATTGCTCACAATCTCTCAAAAAGTGCTCTAATGAATCACACCAAGGACACCTAAGAGGACCACGCACAAAACCATTTTGATTAACTTGTGGTGGGAAATTTTGAAATTGATGATTTTGTTGATAAGGAATTGCTTGAGTAGGATAATTCGGATTTTGATAGGGCAACTGCTATATTTAAGGATCTTAGGGAGCAGTATGTGGTACTTGAGGTGCAAGAGAAGCTTCCATAGTATACGGTTGATGATTTTCCAAATTTTGATTTTGAGGATTTTGAAAAGTTGTTTGAGAAGCTTGAGGATACATGTTTTGATCTATTTGAGGATTTTGCACATGAGGATGAGGATTTTGCATCAAATGATTATGCATTGGAGGAACTTGATATGCTTGAGTAGGAGCTACTTGTGGATTTTGATTGGGAGCTAGAACATGTTGATTAGGCTCTTGAAAAGGCATTGGGTTCATTTGATTTTGGAAATTTTTGATGTAATTAGATTGTAAAATGTCTTGGCCAAATTAGGTTGTGTAGCAATAAGTCTTTCCATTTGCTTAGTGAGAATTTCCACTTGAGATTGTTCAATCATGCTATTATTTGCCTCTACTTTAAAACCTCGTCTAGGTTCCATCATTTGAGGAATAGGAGTAGAGTCAAAAAGCATAGCATGGGATTGTTCTCTAACTTGCTCCTTAGCTTATGGAAGGCTAGCTTGAGAAAGACTAGTTTGGTCATAAAGCATGGATTATCTTTGATGTTTGTTGGCAGTAGCCAAAGGCACAGACAACAAGGAAGTATGTGAAGGCGGATTACAATGAAGTAGTGGGGAGCCAACTGCATTATTTTTTCAAAGAAACATGATTTTTATTACTTTTTCAAAATCATCAATAGTGATTTTCATCACTCTTGTACCATATGTATCATAAAACAACCACTTTTGTAATTAATAGCTCCATTTTGTGCAAGCCGAGGAGTCTTCAACCTTGAGGAGCTTACGTAGAACGAGCCTACCAATCTTGGCTATTTTTAGACCTCGTTTAGACCTTCAAATGGTACCTAGAACCTACTTTTTAACTATGCCGGACACTAGATGTGAAACCGGTCAAAACTAGTCAAAAAATTATAAAGAGAGCTAGAGAGCTCATTTTGGAGGTTAACAAGTTGGATATTAGAGTTATTTCGAGCTTGTAATAGAGATCTTGAGCAATAGAGTCTATTTCCTATCTTCCATTGTGTCTTGATTGTCTCTTACATGTGTGTGTGTATGTGTGTGTGCATCTCTATGCTTCTCACCTTCACTCTCACTACATCTCGCATTCATGATCTTCATATCACTCCTATCTCTTCAGTGCATTGACATTAAGGAGGTGGAGCTTCTTAACGTGGTGCTTACTATCATACTAGAGCAACACCAAATTTGGCACCATTGCCGGGGATCAAGTCTAGGACGAATGTGTGATGGTAAGAGTATAGCAAGAAGTGGCATTGGAAGGTAAAAAATTCAGTTTTTGTTGTTGTCTTTAAGTAGTTTTTTGTGTTTGTAATCTCCTCTACACTCCTACTTCACCACTACATCATCTTCTCCCACTCCGAAAAAATAAAAAATTTCACCATATCTACTTATCCTCCTCATTTTCCGTCATTTGTGCATGCAAGAGAGAGAGAGAGAGATCTTTTGTGCTTGTTTTTGCATGTGTGTTTTTGAGTTTTCTTGCAAGTACAATGCCCTAGAGCAGCAGGAAAGCTTCCAAAAGGTGAGAAATCCACTTTTTGCTAGAATCTACCGTAGATGTCAGACCATCATGATCGTCTAGCAGATTTGGATTTTTTAGTAAGTAACCACACCACAGTGTAGAGCACACTTGCACACATAAGAATCCACAATTGGTTTTGCAAAATCATGAGTTTGGTGGACCATCACGATTGGCTCATGCTATCATGGCGGCTCGGCCTGACCATGGCGACGGTCTCATGCCATCGTGATGGTTCACTTGAACCATCACGATGCTCAATGACCAGCACGACGATCTCGTCAACCCCATGCCATCGTGATGACTCACTTGCCATGTGTCAAATCATACCATCGTGAAAATTCAAGGTGTGCCATCCCGATGCTTCAAGCTCGGATCATCGCGATTGGCTCAAGCCATCGCACCTCGTGACCATCGCGATGGTTGCGTTGACAGTTGACCATCGTGATGGTTGCATTGATGGTTGACCATCGCAATGGGTTCACGCCATCACGATTGCTCACTAGATAAGACCATCGCGATGCCTCCCACCATTGGACCATACGATTGTAGCACATGGTTCAATTGGGCCATCGTGACGGTCCCAAACCATCGCGATTATCTCAGACAATCACGATTGTCCACTCAAAATGCCAAAATTAGGGTTTCATTTTTTGGGCTATTTTGAGGCTATTTTGAGTAAATTTTTGGGTGATTAAGCTTATTGGAGATCTCTTAGCTCATATTTGAAGAAAAACCTATTTGTCAATTTTTACCCTTGAGGGCCTGAACATTCATATCTTTTTCATTCGAAGTCTGTTTTTTGAGCTTTATAGCTCGTTAGATAAGATACTTAGATAATATAATTTGAGGTTGACCCATTGGTGGGACTAGAAAAGCAAAAGGGCATTGGAGAAATTTGGCCAAATGAGAAGGAACCCTTAAAGGTGTATATATCAAAGTGCTTGATCATCAATTTAAGAATTGGTCTAAACATTGGATTTTGACACGTCTAGCAAGAGATATCCAAGGGCAATCAAAGCAGGGCAAGAGAAGAATGCAAGGATTGGGAAGTGCAACTTCTTGGGCATCAGAGCTATCAACAAAGCTGACTTGAGGTTGGAAGAATACTCAACCCCCTCAGTCAATTATTATCTTAGGCTAAATGTCAAGCATTGTGGATTAACTTAGGATGACGATAGGAACACATCAAGTCCAAGAGACTTAAACTTTTCAAGTCCAAGAGTAACATAAAAGTGTGCGATCCAAAAACCTAAAGGAAGGAACTTAAGTCTGATGGAACGAGAACTCAAAAGTACAACGAAAAGTCGACTCCTCACATACACAATGAGACAAGATAAGAATCTAAAGGAATTAAAAACAAAACAAGCAATTAAGAACAAAGAAACATTGATGATTAGAGTGTGTATTGAGTGATTCAGTAAACTAAATTCATGAACCTTAGATCGGGCAAGCATATAGGTAAGTCAGACCGACGAAGCCTTAGATCATTAGAAGCAAGTGTAGGAACTACTGCACATTCGTGGGCACGTCAATTGAATAGTTATCCTTACAAGTTGGGCTCAGATACCACTGAATCAGAAATGAATTTTAGCACGGAAAGACTAGAAAGAGGGTTAAACATAGCATATTTGGAAAAGGACCCTACAAAACTCAATTAGAATATGTCCGAACCAACCATTTAGGTGCTCGCATCAAGAGGATGGTTTGCGAAGATCAGTGGTGCAATTGCACAACCCTGACCAACCCATTGGATTGGAACATCCAGTGGTGAAATTTGAGAGAGATGCATACATAGATAAAGAAGGAACAATGTACATCATAAGTACTCAAGCTAATCATACGGATGAGTTTGGTATAGTAAGTCCAGATATGGAAGCGAGATCCCAAGGAAAAGAACCACTAGGAGATGAACCTACGACATTGAATCATAGAAACATTCCTAAATAAGGAAACTGATGAAGCTTTTTGGAGGTACAAAATGGAACAACCTAGTGAGGTAGGCTCCATCATGATTTATGAATTCAAGGACCCAGATACACTTAGAAAGGTTGTATACCTGGATGATACTTCAGAACGAGTATTTATAGTACCAGACCATGCAAAAAATACCTACACATGGAGAGGTGATTTAGTATCCCCCATCACGAAGAAGTGTAAAGACCAACCATCACAGTGCTGTAACATCCTGAGCCCATGGTACTCCGAGAGAGAAGAACAAAGAGAAACCGGAAGTAAGTTTCACTTATCCCATAGGGAGAGATAGACCAACGAGGGATACTAATAGATTGGAAAGACAAAGGGAACCAAGAATACCAGGTGGTAGAGATGATTTTCCTCTACCTAGACCACGTGAACACCCCAGGGTACTAAAACCCACTCAAATAGTAAAGTCAATGAAAAATTACTTTGATGGGACAAGAGATCCCTATGACCATGTTGTAGAATTTAAGCAAGTGCTACGAGCAGAGTAAGTACAAGACATGTTCACACAATATAATGTGTTTGGACTAATGTTAAAGAATAGGGCTTTAACTTGGTTCCAACCATTAGAACAAAGGTAGTTTAGGGATATTCATCACCTGTTAGAGTCATTCATCATAGAATTCTCTAAAAGTGGAATCAGACATGATACTTCTTCGTTGATTCACAACTTTCAAATAGACCCCTCACGAAATAGTTAGATTGGCGGGATGTAGGTTTAGAAATTATGTTGAGAGATGTCGGATGCAAGAGTTACCCTCACAGGCCAAGCAAGTGTCGTTGTTTTTAGATGGCCTCTTGAGCTCTAAACTATGCTCCTATGTATACTTGAAGGAACCCAAAACACTAGAGCAATCTGTAAGAGTTTGTATAGACATTGAGGAAAACTTGGGAGATGAATTGGAACTCTCAAACGTCTATAAGGACTGAGATTGTTCATCTCTAGCATCTTCAAAACTTCCTAGCTCGATAGAAGACCTAGCAAAAAAAGTGGCCCAAAAAGTAGGAGTTTCTAGCAAGTAGATGCCTAGGTTAACAAGCAACCGTTGTTACACCTGTGGTCGTGATCATATTGCAAATGTGTGTCACAATGTAACATAACCTCAAGCCAACCCTAGTGGCCAATACTATACGATTGAGAGACAATATACAAATCACACGTCCCAAGACTGCCCATACCACAAACAAGTAGTACGATAGAACTACCTACAAGAATACCCCCAACCAGGGAGATATCAAGGCCAATACAATGCTCAACCTCATTACTATAGGCCTCCAGAGAATTATCCTTATCAGGCTCAACAGAGACCACAACCTATTTTAGCTCAGTAGCCGTCCCCACCAACTAATGTCATCCCAGTCAAATACGTTGCTACAAAAGAGAACCTCAATAGGGCTTTAGTGCCTTCTTCACCCATGATCACTGAAAGTGACCCTAATTCTAACAGTTTTGACTTTGGCCATGTAGATAGTCCACCCGCATATTATACGGAGTCACCAAAACATGTGGAAACATATCAATATAATAGTCCACCATTGGAACCCATTTGGGAACCCGACTATGCTAATGTGATGTATGCCAACCCTAATCCGCGGGCCTAGTTGAGACAGCAAAGACCACAGGGCCCTAAAGGACAATGCTTTAGGTACCAAGGAGATCATTTCATAAAGGATTGTCCACATCATTTGATTGTGGGATAGTCACAATACTATAACATACAAGGTTTTTGTGCCGAGTGTGGTAAAGAGCATGTCATCAAAGATTATTCAAAGAACCCTGCTAATGCTTCAAAAGTAACACCCATTAATGTGAAAGGTATTGTACATAACACAGATGGATCCAACCCTACATGCGTGCCTATCCAAGCTATAACAAGAGCCCAAATCTTCGCCCTATACCAGTTGCAAAGGCTCATTTACCTGAGCTAATGAAACTGCTTAAGGAGAAGATGCAAATGAAAATTTTAGAACCTTCCTCCGCACCTTATTCTAATAGATGGTTTACTGTTCCTAAAAAGAATGGTAAACTTAGATTTATTCAATACTTACAACCCATGAATAAAGTTACTATTAGGAACGTGGGAACCGGCCCTATTGTAGGAGAATTTGCCGAAGCTTTTGCTGGGCATTCTATCTACTCTATGGGTGACTTATATTCAGGATATGACCAGTTTCAGCTTGCTACTGAGAGTAGAGATATTACCACGATGAAGACTCCTTTAGGATTAGTTTGTATGTGTACTCTTCCCCAAGGAGCTACAAATTTGGTAGCACATATGATAAACGCAATGAATATGGTTCTTCATGACTTTATTCCTAATGTGACCATGCCGTTTATAGATGATATTCCAATTAAAGGATGTGAAGAAAAAGAAAAAGATGAAACATTAGATTCATTAGGATGTAGGAAGTTTATAGCTAATCATATTTTAGATTGTGAAAAAATTCTTAAAAGATTTGAAGAAGTAGGATTAACTTTTTCTATAGAAAAATTAGTGTTTGGAGTTAATGAAGTTTTAATTGTAGGACATTTATGTGGTTTCTATGGTCGTAGGCCTTATCCTCAAAAAGTAGATGCTATAAATAAATTATCTGAAACTTGTAAGAACATTAGTAAAGTTAGACGTTTCTTAGGAGCATGTGTATTTTATGCTATTTGGATTCCGCATTATGCACATGTAGCTAATCCATTGTATGATTTACTTAGGAAAAATAGAAAATTTAAATGGACTGAAACTCATGTTAAAGCAATGAAGAAATTAAAAAGTTTGCTTTCTAATGCACCTGTTTTAAAACGTGTAGATTATTCAAATAATAAACCGATTATTTTAACTGTAGATACTAGTCCTATAGGAATAGGATGGGTAATAGGTCAAGATGATAGTGAGGGAAATAGATATGCTATTAGATTCAGAGCTAAAATTTTGCATGAAACTCAAAAGAATTATCCGCAAATAAAACGTGAATTATGGGGTTTAGTTACTGCGTTTAAAACTGATAAAGAGTATTTTATAGGAGCAAATGTCATAATAGAAACAGATTGTTTACCTTTAATAGGAATGATTACTAATTGTTCTTCTCCTGATATAGCTATGTTAAGATGGATATCATATATTAAGTTTATTAATCCTATTTTAAATCATATTTCGGGACAAACTAACTCTGTAGCAGATATGCTTTCTAGGGCTAAATTTGAAGATGATGAAATGAATGAAACTGATTTAAATGTAATTAATTATATTTTTGATGTGTATGTATATGAAAAATTTAATGAAAATGAGTATGAAGGGATTTGGTATGATATAGGATATTATCTTAGTACTCTGAAGCAATTACCTGTTTGGACAACTAATAGATTTAGAGATATTAGAAAACGTGCATTTAATTTCTTTCTAAAAGATGGTTTTATTTGGCGTCATGCAAAAGGGAAAATTAGATATCCGCAGCGAGTTTTAGGAAATAAAAATCTACAAAATAGAGTTATGATAGATATGCATGAAACTCTTTGGGCAGGACATAAAGGCTTTTATGCAACTTATGATAAAATTAGAGAAGCTTACTGGTGGCCGAGTATGTATGTGAATATACGTGACTTTGTTAGTACTTGTACTACTTGTCAGGTACATTCATCAGTTAGACATAGAGAACCTTTGCACCCTACCTATCCTCCTTGTATTCATTACAAGTGAGTAGTTGATTTAGTGACCATGCCTAAAGGATTAGATAAGATAAGATATATAGTTTTAGCTAGAGAAGACCTGACTAATCATGTAGAGGGTAGAGCTCTTCGTACGAAAACTACTTATAATGTATGTAAATTTTTGCTAGAAGAAGTTATTAGTAGATTTGGCTATGTAGAAAAGATAGTGGCAGATAGGGGAGAGTTAGATGCTAGAGAGGCTAGAGAATTCTTTGACCAGCATGGGATTCATCTGTCTCTCACTACTGCTTATAATCCGGAGTCTAATGGTAAGATTGAGCGGGGTCATCCCTCTATTGTGAAGGCAATTTCTAAGGCCTACAATGGTGATACGACGCAGTGGCCTAGATTCCTTCCTTTCGCACTATGGGCAGATAGGATGACATATACTAGGACTACAGGATTTATGTCTGCAGAACTAATGTATTGTCAGAAGCCGATTTTTCCTATCCAGTCCCAGATTATTTCATGGACGACACTTCCATGGAATAATGAGATGACTCGTGAAGATCTGATTTCTGTTAGGATTATGCAGTTAAATATAGGAAATAAAATGATTGAAGAAGCTGTTCAAAAAGTTAAAGATTCACGTCTTAAAAATAAAATCTATTTTGATAAAAAACATAGACTTAGGCCACGTACTATAGAAGTAGATGAATGGGTTTTAGTTTATGATAGCACTTTTGATACTCAGTATGATGCTAGGAGAAAGTTAATTAAGAGATGGTTTGGTTCGTATGTAGTTGTGACTGTATTTGAAAATGGTACATTTAAACTTAGAGAATTTGATGGTTCTTTGTTGAAGAATTTGATTGCAAGAAAAAGAGTTAAACTATTTAAAAAGAGAAATAACGAAGAATATGAAATTGAAGAAATTGATGATGATGCTGATGCTCATGAAAATGAAGATGATGATTAAAATATCAGGTGAAACATTTTTGATTAAAGATTCTTTGATTTTTGTGTATATGCATGGCATTACTGCATGGATTAAAAGGATATGTTCGAATTTATTTAAAAAAACTCAAATAGAATTAAGATGTAGAAATATCTGAAATATTTATGATTGAAGCATAAAAACTCGTATTTATATGAACTGAATCAGAAAGTTAAATAGAAATTTTGGAATTGGAAACTTGTAGAAGAAAAGGTAGCCTTATTTTGAATACATGTATATGCTTAAAATTTTATCCATTAGTATATGGGATTTTGTATTCTGCTATTTATTTCTTATGAGATCTGACCTCTAAATGAAATTAAAAAAATAAATAAAACTTCATACCCAATTAGCATATATGTATGTGTTTGTTGTTGGTGCGCTATGTTGGGCTAGTAGGCGGGTTGACCAACCTTGGTTGGGTGATCAAGGCCATGAGCTGATGCTAGTTTCATTATAGGCCCAACCTATATGTTGTCATGCGCCTGCATGGGTCGATAGGCGGGTGGAGTTAGTCTGTTCGAGCGATCAGAGCCATGAGCTGATGTCGATTTCATGTAGGGCTGACATAGTTTTGTCGTGCGCTATGCCGGGTTGGTAGACAAGTGGAATAAACTTGGCCGGGTGGACAAGTCCAAGCGTCGCACCCAATTTCGGTATAGGCCGATTTGTGAAAATTAAAGAAAAAGCTAAGTTGGGATGAAGTAAAAAAGTAAAAGAAAAATGATATAAAAAAAGTAATGAAAAGAGAGTCAGACCATAGGATATAAAAGTAGGAGGCATATAATTCTATTACCGGATGAACAAAGTTTTGGTATATACTGTTATGCGAGATAAGATACTTATTCTAAGCAAGTGACATGAACATAAGGACTATAAAACTTATGATTTATTCTTATAAATGCTTGTTTAAATGTGGATTCAGAAATATGATATGATATTTTTATAACTTATATCTACTTTGTGTTTTTTTAAATGATTGGTACTAATCTTCTTAATTGCATAAAGTTTGAATGCATGATGAAATAAAATTTTGAAAAATTTAAAACTTATTTTCAAAAGAATTTGATATGTTCCACTTGAATCTGCAGGTTGGCCCATTGGGACGATGTGCAGGTTTAGTGGGGGCGGATGTCGAAAAGAATTTGTTACTCTTAAAATATTTCAAAAATTAAAAGATTAATTGATTGATATAAGTTTGGTTAAATTATGAAATTTTTGACTAATGTTTGATTTTAATTTTTGCAGAAAAAGAAGTTTGCTGAATAATATCAAGATGGAAAGTATTTATCTAAGTGTTTTCTTAATTTACTTAAGGGTATAGATGAAAAATCAAGGGTCAGTTAAGGATATGTTTATGTTTTGAAAGTAAATGCAAGGGTATTTAAGGGTTAAATATAGGTTTTGAACATGTTTTATAGGGTTCTAGTTTACTTTCAAGGTCAATTAAGGGTTAATTATTCAATCTAAAGGATTATGGAAGAGTAGAAGATATGTTTAAGGGTTAATTGGGGTTAACTAACATGATTTGAAGTTAATTGAAGGGTAACCCTAAGGTTAAATAATTAATTAAGTAGGTTTTAGTCGATAAATGAATTATTAGATAAGGTAAATATAACAAATGGAACCTTAGCAAAATATTTCAAATAAAAAATAAGTTATTTATGAAGTTTCACTAGGGTCATAATTTAATTTATTGATAGGGTTAAATTTATTTTATTCTAAAGGTTTGGATTTATTCTAAAGTATTTAAATGAATAAAAAAGAAAGGTTGTATTTAACTCTAAAGTCTATGGTCCAATAAATATTTAATTGTATGATTGTGAGTAATTTTTGAGAAAAAGAACTAGGAGAAAATCCCACGCCTCTTTTCTTGTTGGAGTGATGTGGAGTTGAAGAGAAGTTAATTTAGGTAGCATGGATCAGTTATCTAAGGAAATTGTGGGCTATGGTGGGCTACTCTCATCTATTTAAAGAAGGAAGTACGTACTCACAAGCTCATGTGATTTTCAGGTACTTACTTTTTGCTCTAGACTATAGTCAAATTTTGCACATAGTTCTATGACAGTTCTCCGACAGGAGGAGAGAGAAGGCCATCTCTCTTGCTTTTGTCATTTATTCTATGGAAAGCAAATTTTTTTTACTCTTCTATTTCTGAAGTTGCAGAGAGTGAGGCGTCATTGATTTTTTCTCTTATTTATTTCCTCATTCTTTTTTCTTTCTTTTTCCTCTTTTTTTCCCCTTACTTCAGTATTGTCCTTTTCTCCAGTCATTTAAATTTCCTCTTCTCTTTCTCCCTCTCCCTCTCTCTCTTTGCCGGCGGCGCAGTAGAGCTGCGCGCGCAGCAGAGAGAGAGAGAAAGAGAGAGAGAGAGAGGAGAAAGTAATGATAATTTTTTATTATTATATTACTTTTCCTATTTTTTTTAGTTTCCTTTTATTTTATTCTTCCCTCCCTCTGCATCCTGTCGACGGCGCAGCAGTTCGACAGTAGAGAGAGAGAGAGAGAAATAGTGAGAGAGAGAAAGAAATAGTGAGAGAGAGAGAGTTTTTTTTCTTGTTTTTCTATATATATATATATATATTGTTTTTCTCCTCCTTCCCTCCCTCTGCAACCTGCCGACGGCGCAACAACCACAGAAGAAAGAGAAAGAGAGAGAGAGAGAGAGAGAGAGAGAGAGAGAGAGAGAGAGAGAGAGAGAGAGAGAGAGTAAGAGTAAGTTTTTTTTAATTTTATTTTTCCTTTCTTTTTATTCGTTTCTTTTCTGTTTAATTTATTCGATATTTAGTTATTGTTATTTTCTTTTGTTACATTGTTATGTTTATATATGTATTTACTTTATAGTTTAGATATTTTAACTATTTTATGTTTATATAGTTTAATTATATTATGATGTTTAATATGTTTAAATATATTTATGGAATGTATAAACAAAAAGGTATATGTTTATGTATTTTTAATTGTATGTGAATGACTTAGTATATGTTTATGTTTTCTATGTATGTGTATGTGTGTGTGAAAGTATTTTAGCTTAGGTTCATTATATCTTAATGTTATTATGTCATGCATAGTCATTAAGTATGCTTGTTGGAATGAATGATCTACAATGGTTTATGATTTTATTATGTATGACATGTAGGGTATGAAAGGGTATGCATGTGTGTTTATTTATTTAACTTGATTTTATATATATGATTTGCATTCCTAACCTTCTTTTATGAGTTTCAAGTTACCAGAAGGAGGGTCCATTTAGCTTCTAACCTTACCTTTCTCTAATATTCCATTACATTATCTATTTTATCCATTCACTTATCCTAACCATTCTTAGCTTATCCTTTCCTTCCTTACCCTTAATCTAAGCTTCTTCAACCCTTAGCTTGTTAGTCACTTAGTAGTAAATGCATTAGATTTAGTATTTGTTGTACCCATGTTAGTTATTAGTGCATGAACCCATGTTAGATGTTTGTTAGATGTACGTACATATACCCATGTATGATTTTAGTGCATGTTAGTGCATGATAGGTATGTTAGTACATATTAGACATGATAGCGTATATAGGCATGTTAGTAGATGTTAAGTAATGAATGTATATGTTAGGTAGTACATGTTAGAAGTTAGGAATGTTAATGCATGTTAGTTAAGATAGTGCATGTTAGATGATAGGATATGCATGTAAATGATAGGTATGTTTATGAATGTTAGATGCATATTAAGTGCATGAATATGGTTTTGCATGTAAATGTATATTTCGCTAATGCATGTTACAAATTTATCCATGTTAGTTCATGCATGTCAATTAATGTATATACTTTAGATGTTATGTGTATATCATGTGTGCATGCATGTTGATAGTGTTTGCATGTATGTATGCATGGCATGCATGTTTGCTTGTTGCATGTTAGTGCATGTATGTTTATGTATGGTTGCTAGTGCATGTGCATTTATGCATGTGCATGTATGTTTATGCATGGTTATTAGTGCATGTATGCATGTTGTATGCATGTTCATTTAGTCCATGTGCATGAGTGTATGTGTGTAAGGGTGTAAGGTAGTGCATGCATGTTCATATATATGTATGTTATGTATACATGTTTATGCATGTATATGTATGATATGCATATGTGTGTTAGTGTAATTCAATTATGCATGTGTGTGTCATGTATATATGCATGTTCATTTATGTCATAGTGTGCATGTATGCATGATCACTTATGCATGTGCATGAATGCATGAGAGTTATGTTAGTGCATGTATGTTTTGCATGTGTGTTTGTGAATATATGATTATGTTTTGCATGTGTGTGTCATGTATATATGCATGTTCATTTATGTCATAGTGTGCATGTATGCATGATCATTTATGCATGTGCATGAATGCATGAGAGTTATGTTAGTGCATGTATGTTTTGCATGTGCGTTTGTGAATGTATGATTATGTGTGGTATGCGTGTCATTTATGTTAAGTGTATGTATATGCATGTAATGCATGTTAGCTTATATGATATGCTTAAATATGTTTAAGTAAATGAAACAATGTACTTATATGAATGATTGATGTATGCTAAAGTAATTGTATGAATGTATTATTTTATTGTAATATGTATGTTTAAATAAATGAATTAACTAAGTTTGTTTAAGTTTTAAATGAGTGTAAATATTTTATAAATGCATACTAATATTTCTCATGTGATTTTCAGATGTGATTTCCTCATGAATTGCAGCCCTGTTGGTGAACTGAAGATTTGAAGTGTGAAGAATTTACTTAGCTTAAACTATTGATTAGCTTGTATAGTTTATCCTTTAAGCTTGAAATAGGTTATCATTTTATGAACATTATGTTATAGCTGTGTATAGGAATTTAATCATTAATCTAGTGTCATTTCATCTTATGTCTAAAGAGACTTCTTCAAGTAGTTCCTTTCTACCTCCAACTACATTTGAGTTATTATTTCCTAAAGCAGTTGAAGTTGAAGAACTAGTAAAAGAAAAGATAGTAGATGAAACTTTGTATGATCCAAGAATATCTAGAACTTTACATTTACTTTCCATTGTTCCACCTAGCATTGAGAATAGTGAAGAACTTTTCCCACCATCCGTAGATAGAAACGTCGATAATTTTCAAAAAGATTTAGACGAATCTGAAAGCATTAAAGATCAAGTAGTTAGTGAAAAACTAATCTTACCATCTTATTTTGACGCTATAGAAAGATATAGGAACGCTTTGCCCTACGGACCTTAGGAAAATTTATACTTGTTCTGCATAGTCACCCTGCATGTGCCGTTAGCGAGACGGCTGAATTGATCCACCAGTCGTCAGAAATCGCTCCCACAACGGGCAGGCAAACACATGCATGGATCTATTCCCTCTTTGCAAGTTCTAGAGTCTCCATCACCTCAGTCGTCCCCACAATAGTCTCCTACAGAACCCCCCACCTAAACATCTTATCCGTACATGCCTTTCACGATCGGTTATCACAGAAGACACTACCAACACTGTATTTCTCAAGAAACCATAGTTTAGGAACCTACCACTACCATCGGTGACCTTCCCACCACCATTGGTGCGGAAGCATTCACTTTCCCTATACCCAACTTGGAGGTAGAACCAATTAACACCACCTTTGACTTTGAAATGCATGATGCCTTATCCAGCGAATTCCAATTTTCAGAGGGGTAATTTTTCTCATAGGAGTATGAACATCCTAGTTACCCTACCACACCCGTCGATCAACCACAAGAGCAAGTAGTCTCTAGCTCAGAAGAGGAGAGAACCGAAACCAACAATGAGGACGGTGATAATGAAGCCAATCAGGGTAGCCACGACTCTCAAGGGGATGTGCAACATAATGAAAAAGAACAACAAACCGAAGCTCAAGGTGATACAAGTACACATGAAGAAGACACCTTTGAAGTTGGCAATCAAGAAACTATACCGCACCATGCAGGTAGTTTGGGCACACAGAGAAATCTTAGAAGAAGAAAGTCAAGCGGTTTTAGAAGAGAAACACACTACAAGAGAATTCAAAGAAGCTCACATTCAAGGTTTCAGGGAATTGGTTAAATCAATTAGAACCAATGAAATACCCATGATGAATCCGTTTGCTATCCAAACCGGGTCAATACATTTGCGTACCAATGGATGCCCAATCCTCACACTAGGCCAGAGAAGCACGACTTATTCTCGAAGACCCTCTTGAAGAAACAACCATAGTGATTGACTCCCTGCCTCATCCCTCTACTATAACTACCACTACCATCGTCGAAGTACACACCACACCACCCATTCCTCTTTCACCTCCCACCCCTCCAGTCTCTCCTGTACAACCTTCCTCTCCTAGACCATCCACATTCCTCGATGGTGCTGTAGCAGAAGCTCTAGTTGCCTCAACCCCACCAACTCTTCCAACAACCCTCCCACCTATCCTCCCTTCCCTAGCTCCCACCATTCCATCCTATCTATTTCTCACTCCATCCTTTCCTTCTTTTCCCATCCTTCCAAGACCTCTAATCTCATTTCCCCCTCCAATGACCTTCTCACTCGTTTCACCTCCCTGTCGGGCAGGTCACACTTCTCCATGGTCACCACTGCATCCACTTTCCCATCCCTATTTCCTCTTCCTCTTGCATCAACTCCCACACCCATAGCATCTTCAGTCACTCCACCATTAATATTGTCACCCACAATCGACACCACCTTTCACCAATGTTTTCTTGCATGACAGAAGTCCGAGATGAATTCATATCTCTCGGGACTAGCTACCAGATGCTATAGCAAACCACTGCAGATTTTCAGGCACAACTAAACTCGCTATCCATTAAGAATGCCTCCATTAATGTGCGATATCAAGAGCTTCGTGAAGCTTATCACACCCTCGAACTACAAAGTGAACAGAAGACGAAGGAGGCAATTACCGATATTGACAACTTGTTACGGGCTCAAATGATTAGAAATGCGACACTCACTCGAAACATGGGATTGTTACGACACCACCTCACCGCGGCCAAAGAAGAGAATCAGTGATTGCAGGAACAGAACAGAGAAAACCTCGAAGCAGCCTTAGATCAACCAGACAAACCTCTAAGTCCCAGCTGCTTTAAAGTAGTGCCCTCTGAATCTATGAAGATATTATTGGATGATCATGCATGTCTCTTAGAAGATTATGGCAAGATGAATGAAGCATATCAAAAACTCGAAGAAGATCACAAAATGCTACTGTTATGCATACCGGCCCAACAACCACCACCAGCTCCTGAGGCCATACCTCCAGCGATCATAGAGGAACTCAATACATTACTTGCTCAGGTACTTACTCTTCAAGCATAGATTGTTGTTTTCTGTGAGCCACCCAGGCCTGATTCCCCACCTGAACTCCCGAATGATAAAGAAATTGTGCCTATCTTGGTGGAGGAAACTTATGAACAAGCCTACGAACCACAACCCATCCCATGCGGACATGTCATGGCTAAAGGCCAAGACACTTTTAAACTCCCTATCCCCGCATGGATGAAGTCAATAGAAGAACTTGGATAGACCTACTCAGCACGGCTGGAGGCACAATTACACGCCATGGCTATGATAGAGGAACGCATTTTACATCCCATTACTTTGCTCACTTGGCCCCTCGAAGGTATATCTCAGGCCATGAGCTTCAATATAAACAGTATTTCAAGCTTATGGTAGAATATCAATTGGCAATTGGAAAGGAGACAGGAAAGAAACCATTACATGCCACTAAGTTCGAGTCGGACGACTTACCACTAGAGGTGCAGAAAGGTGAAATCTTCCAACCAACTTGGCACCAAGAGTTGTTAAAAAAATATCTAGAAATGATGAACACATGGGCCAAGGCACCACTCCATTTGTAGTACAACACATGTTCGGGACCTATGCCAAGATGCCAATCTTAGAAGGCATTCACAATCAAAGTTCAGAATAATAAGTAGTGTCAAGAGTGGCTTAATTATCCTTACTTCACTCCAACCCGCGGACCACCCACAATCGGATACACGATGGCAACCATTCGGCACTGGCTCCCCCACTTACACTACATGGATGATGTTTTTGCCCATATGACTGTCAAAATATTTGAGATGATGCATACTGTATTTAAAATCTTTCATCACATCAAAGCACCGCATGTTAACACCCCAAGATTCGAGCATGGTAATAAGGACTTAGCATATGATATGAGCACAATGCCATCACTCCGAGTGTGCTATGCCTAGCATTGTCGAATCACGTATTTATCAACATGCTATAAAATGATATTTGAAGAGATGTTTACTATCGAATTCTGGGAGTACCATTCCGAGGTTCTCATAAGGAGGCCCACACACCTACTCCAATTATTTTCCTGTGAACAATTGGTGTACTCCACAGACTATCGACTTCCACCTCTAGATGAACCTCAACCCGTAGATTGGGAAAAACTTGACGTAGATCTTGCAAGAGGTATTCACATACCGGAGCACACCTTTGCTCATGACCTCCTACAAATTTATATCTGACAAACCCCGCAACAAGGTTCTATCGAGGACATCAGACTCGAGGGGGAGGGGGTGTCTGTAGTAGCCAAAGGCATAGATGGAGAGGAAGTATGTGAAGGCAGATAACAACAAAGTAGTGGGGAACCAAGTGGATTATTTTTTCAAAGAAACATGATTTTTATTACTTTTTCAAAACCCTCAATAGTGATTTTCATCACTCTTATACCATATGTATCATAGAACAACCACTTTTGTAATTAATAGTTCTATTTTGTGCAAGCTGAGGGTCCTCAACATTGAGGAGCTTAGGTAGAACCAACCTACCAATTTTGGCTATTTTTAGACCTCATTTAGACCTTCAAATAGTACCTAGAACCTATTTTTTAACTATGCCGGACACTAGATGTGAAACTGGTCAAGACTAGTCAAAAAACTATAAAGAGAGCTAGAGAGCTCATTTTGGAGGTTAGCAAGTTGGAGATTAGAGCTATTTTGAGCTTGTAATAGAGATCTTGAGCAATAGAGTATATTTTCTATCTTCCATTATGTCTTACTTGTCTCTTACATGTGTGTGTGTGTATGTGTGTGTGCATCTCTATGCTTCTCACCTTCACTCTCACTACATCTCGCATTCACAATCTTCATATCACTCCTATCTCTTTTGTGGATTGACATTAAGGAGGTGGAGCTTCTTAAAGTCATGCTTACCATCGTACTAGAGTAACAAATGTCTATGGGCTACAACCTCTACTACTTTACACACTTTTTGCCACTTGTCAGTAAGACCATAGCACTTATCTAGCTCTTCTAATCGCCCTTCAACTTCCCTATGAGTTTCAAGATGAAGAAGCTTAAGAAAATCAATCACAAGATCAGGTTCCAAAGTTATCTTATCCTCATCAAGAAGTTGTTCATAGCGTCTAATATACTCATTTTGTAAGTGAGTAATAGAGCTACTAGGTTTTGGGGAATTAACCCATCGTAAGAATCCATCCCGATTATGTTGGCTATAATCCTCGAGATAGAATCCTTTGAGCATCTCCTTTCTGAAATCACTCCAAGGAAGAGTATCATATTGAGTGACACGGTTTATGATAGAGCTATCAACAATTCGTTCAAAGAATGTTATCAAAAGATGTTCGCGAAGAACATAAATCATAGCTTGCTCTTCAATCAAATCTAAGTATCTTGTAATGTTGATGCCATTGAATTTTCCCTTCTCTCTCAACATAGAAGAGACTATTCTTTGGCCTTGTTTCTCAACAATAAGGGATTTGAATCCTTCCTCCATCTTACGTGAATGTGCAAGTGATGCACGAAGCTCTAGATCTCTCAGAAATGTGTTTATTTCATGAAAAAGATATGTACGATATTCTAAGAGATCTAGTGCAACACTCAAGAATGATGATGATGATAAAGGATATGGATCACAACCTCCCAACAAGATCAGAACCAAATGCCACGAAGCATTTCACATGGGGCTCAAATGTGAAGGTGATCGCAATCCGGGTGGATTGGGTCCGGTCATGCCACACATAGTGTATGAAGCTAGTGAGTGTTGGAAGGTCTCTGTGATAAAAATGTGAAGGTGAAGATGAAGTTGGGTATGGGGAGGAGAAATGTCATGATCTAATTATGAAAGGGGAATATATGGATGTATGCTTGATGAGAACAAAAAGAAAACCACACACATGAATCAACTTTTGAAAGGAAGAATGGTCCACCAATAGAGCTTCTTATACACTTTTGAAAATCAATTCATAAGCATGGGTTCTTATGGATGTATTCACGATGAGAACAAAAAGAACACCACACACATGAATCAACTTTTGAAAGGAAGAATGGTCCAAGATTGGACCTTCGTATACACTTTCAAAACCAAATCATATGCATGGGTTTTTGTGGTTGGTATGAATACATGTGGTTCATGATGTGAAAATGAATAGAAACTTTTTCTCTCAACCTCAATGGATCATCCTCATGGGTTCAATGCATGACTGCAGAGCCTTCTCACACATAGAACAAGATAGAAGGAGACATGTAAAAACATATAAGAGACTAAGAGACAAGAAACAAGAGACATGAATTAGAAGATATTATTATGACATACATAATACATGAATGTTGTGAAATGTCAAGATAAGCATTCTACTAGTCAAAGGTGGTCTACACGACCCTCTCACTGTGATAGTTCCACTGAATGTCACACATAGGAGGATAGGTTCGACTTCATCCACCCTATGTCTTTCTAGGATCGTAATGTGTTCTTGAAGAAGTCTAAGACTCATAAAAACCAGCTCTAACTCACTCACACGCTCCACTCAGGGTGAGCAAAGAAAGAGAACATCTTAAATGTTGAAGAATCAACCAAAGTAAATGCTAGTGATTCTAAGGACAATCAGGATAAGTTAGTAAACGGTTGGTCCCTGGTAGGAAAAAAAAACAAAGTAATCGACTTGTATACCCAAAAAGACCTGGAAAGGAAGCTTTCGATTGATCCCATCCCTTTGCTGGAAAATCTAGAGAATTCTAATCTTTCTGTTGAGATTTTCAGACATGAACTTGATGCTCTGGATCATAACAAACTGGAAACTATGGAAAATGAAATGTTTAATGAGGAAGCTATGCCTCTTATGCAGGACACAAACATGTCAACCCAGCTGGCATCTTCAAGTAAAGCAAGAAAGAAAGACTCGGTGAGATCTTCTACGGTAAAGTCTGCTAAGAATAGTAAGAAATGAATCTTTTAATTGTTATGATGTTTAACCTTTCCATTCTTTCCATAAACGTGAAGGGGCTTACAGATCCTGTAAGACCTAAGATGATCAACAGTTGGATTATGTCTCTGCATAGAATTCCTGAAGTTATTTACCTGCAGGAGGTTAAAACTGGTGGGAAATCCTTGGAAATCAAGCTCAATATTCTATCTAATAAATTCATCTGGTTTTCCACCAATCATCAAGATAATAAGGGTGGTGCAGTGATTGGCCTCAGCAAATCCCTGTCCCCCTTCTTGGTTGATAAGTCTTCTAGCTGCACCAATCAATGGTGCTGCTTCAGGCTGGGTAACCCCTATAACCTTTCTATCATTTCTGTTTATGCTGCCAATAAATGTATGATTAGAAAATCGTGTTGGGAAGAGATCTGTCAAATTCAAGGTCCCTCCATCATGATTGGGGATTTTAACATGGTCACCTGTATCAAAGACAGATGGGAGTGTAAAGGTAATATTATTTTTGGTTCTGAAAAAAATGCTTGGAAAAACCTATGTAACCTGCATGAATTTGTGGATGCTTCTAAAAATTATGGTTTTACCTGGTCTAATAAACAGTCTGGTGCTTCCTACACGGCTGCTAGATTATACAGATGCTATGTCAACAATAATATTTTGCAAAAATGTTGGGAGGTTAGTGCTCATATTGATCATTCCCTCCTGATGACTGACCATAAACCCCTTATTGTCAACATTAGAACAGGTAACCCCTCCTTTAAGTCTGGTTGGCCTCATCTTGATGTTAACCTTCTCAAGCTCTCCTGCATTAGAGCTGAGTCTAAAACGATTTTTTCCCACCATTTTAAAAACACTAGTTCTCCTGGTAAGGCCTGGGAAAAAGCGGTTAAAGATGTGCAGGTGGTTTTTACCCACTTTAAGCAAAAAGCCAAAGAGTGTAGAGCTATAAGATATGGAGCTATTATGGATAAGCTTAAAGCTCTAGATGTTACTTCTCAAGAGTTTCAAAGGTTACATTTGAGATTGTGCAAGGAAAGTTATCTTGAAGCTAGTTACTCCCTTGCCTCATCAAAAGAATTTTGGAGTGAGAAAATGGATAGGAACAACAACCATATGTTCTCTCTTTTGAAAAAAAATAAAGTCAAGGACTTCATTCCCAATTTGAAAAAGAAAGAAGGTGGTCACACTTTAAATATTGAAGAGACTCTACAGGAGGCCAAAAGCTTCTTTATGGATGTTTTCTCTGGTACTCCCAAGTGGGGGGAGGACATCCGGAGGGCCAGAGCTACTATTGCTCTAAAAGGAAAAAAATGATTCCTGAAAGCCTGGTTCCCATCCTGGACCTGCCCCTCACTGCCGGTGAGATCAAAGATACCATTTATAAATTGAAACCCTGTAAGTCTCCGGGATTTGATGGATTGCCAAATGAATTCTTCATACTTCTATGTGATTTTCTTACTCCTTATATTCTCTTGGCGTGGGAAGAGGCTTCTAGCAAAGGATTTCTCCCTTGTCACATAAACACTGGAGTAATCAGACTCATTCACAAAAGGGGAAATAAAGATGACCTCAATAATTGGAGACCTATCACTTGCCTCAACACCATCTACAAGATTATAGCTTCCACCATAGCCAGAAGACTCAGTCCCATGATGAAACACTTTATCCTCCCTGAGCAAAAAGGATTCATCAAAGGTAGATACATCCTTGATGCTATCATTTCTCTTTGGGAAGGCATAGACAATGCTAAAGACCTGGGCCAAAATTTTTATTTCTTCAAGATTGACTTTGACAAGGCTTATGATAGAATTGAATGGGATTTTATTCTCCAATCTCTTTAAGACTTGGGAGCTGGCAGAAGACTCATCAGAAATATTAGCACTCTTTTTGGCAATGCTTGTTCTAGAGTTGCCATCAATGGCCACATATCTTATCCCTTTACTCTTAGGAGATCCATACGACAAGGTTGTCCTCTTGCTCCCTTGCTCTTTGCTATTGCTAGTGATGCTTTAGGTTGGCTTGTTAAAGATGCTATGAACAATGGTACTATAAAAGGGATCAATGTGATTAACTCCCCTTCCCCTCTTGGGCTTCAAATGTTTGCTGATGATACTAATGTTATGCTAAATGCTGATGATCTTTCTGTGAACAAATTCTTGGAATGTTTAGAGATTTTTTGTCTTGCTAGTGGTTCCAAAGTTAACCATTCCAAAACTGGATTTAAAGCTTCTAATGATTATACTCCTGAATGTGTTTCTAGACTTGGATGCAGCATTATCAAAGATGGAGAGATTTTTAGATTGTTGGGGATTCCCATGGGTTTCCAGATTTCTTTTGCTCAAAGGTGGGATTGGGTGGTTGAAAGGTTTAAAAAACACTTGACATACTGGTATGATACTAAGAGCTCCCTCCCTCATAGAACTTTTGTTCTAAATCATTACATTCTTCCAAAATTGGTCTATTTCCTGGCTTGTTGGTCTCCTTCTAATAAGCAACTTGGACAGGTTATCAGTCTAGCCAAGAACTTCCTATGGGGAAGCAAGTCTGATAAAAAAAAAGTCCCCAAAGTGGCCTGGAAAGTGTGCTGTCTCCCTAAACATCAAGGTGGATTGGGCATTATTAATCCTGTGAAAATGGCAGACAACTTAGCTTCTAAATGGATTCTGAGATGTATTGACTGTAATGATGTTTGGGCCTATCTTCTGAAAAGAAATACTGCTAGATTCTGTCTTTCTGACTACAGGGCCTGGAAAAATCTCAACCTTTGGGACATTATAACTTCCCCTCATCCCATCACCCCTTTTGGTAGTCCCTTAGTTTGCAGAATGTGGAGGGCCTGGTTCAAAGCTAAAAACTCTTTTAAACTCACCAATGAACTTGCCTGTTCTCTTCAATTTTATTTGCAGGAGTCTCCATGGTTGGGTTGGCTTGCTTACTGTGAAAAAAACAGCCTATCAATCAAGCAACACAAATGCCACAAAGCTGGAATTACTACTTGGAACAACTACATGTGTGGAGCTAGGGTAAGGACTGCACAAGAAATCCTTTCTAGCACTAATCTGTCTATGTCTTGCTTGCAGGTAATTCAAAAGCACAGAATCTTGCTGATGGAAAAGAAGGACAGGTGGCATAGGAAAACAGTTGATCTGGTGGATGTTGCTAATGTCATCTTCAAACAGTTCAAACATGACAAAGGTTCTGCTCATCAAATCCTGAAGAAGCTCAACTCTAGATGGCAGGTGAATTGGTCTACACACCAGTGGTCTTACAGATTCAAAGCCCTGTGGGCCTTTCCAGATTGCAACAAACATTCTTTTCCTCAATGGAGGATGTTACACCATGGCCTCTGGACTGGTAATAAAATTAGGAAAATTTATAATAGTGGTGGATCCTGTATATTTTGTGGCCTTGTGGAGGATGTTTCACACCTCTTCCTTGAATGTCATCATGCTAAAAACTTCTAGTCTGCTGTGGAGAAGTATCTGCTAGTGAATGGTCTCCCCAAACTTAGTAAAATGGAAGTTATTCTTGGCTGTTGTAATCACTTGGATATTTTGCTGTGGAATATTTGGAGGGGCTACATTCTTTGGTACATTTGGCTCAGTAGGAATGAGGCTACATTTGGTAGCAGAAAAAGGAACTACCTTATCACTTTGCCTGTTATTCTGAAAAATGCTTCTCTATCCTGTATTAGGAGAATCAGAGATGCTTCTTGTAATAACTATGATGTCTTCAAGATTTTGTCTGAAAATTCTCCCTCTAGATGGAAAAAATTGTTAGCTAAACAGTACTCTTGTAAAAGGCTAGACATGTACTACTACTTGTAAATTGTCCTCTGGGACAGGTGTCTCCTGCCCAAGGCACTTTGTATATGGCCACCATTAATTTAAATTTTCCTTGTTTCTTCAAAAAAAAAAAAAAAAAGAGTGGAAGTCTAAATTAAAATTGAATCTAGGAACTATGGTCTTGCCCACCTTGGATCCTCAAATGCTCAACTGAGGGTGATCGTCTCAAGGAAACCAAGGGCCCTATGGATGCCTAACAATGATGCTCTAGGAGTTTGGAGGGAGGTTTATATAGTGTTTTGAATGAATTTGGGCCCTTGGATCTAGAGAAATCAACTCTCAACCCTAAGATCAGCTGCGTTTGATTATAACCATTGGATTTATCAAATGGATTGCTAGGATTGGTTCTTTATATGATATCTATGGCAAAGGGGGGAAAAATAGGTGCTTTCATCCTCCACCATTGTATTTGGGGCTGATCTGTACCATCGGATGAGTGCTTACATCAATTTGGATAAGATAAGCTGGTATTTTTAAACAAACTTTGCATTATTGATCTTTGACCATCAGAAAAGGCTTATCCAATGAAAAACAACTCGTGGATCCTCCTTGCTTTATGCTTTAGTGCATCTCCACCCTTGAATGTGAGCTCATTCTGATTGTACAAAATGGTTCAATCATTGTTCACCATGTGGCAGCCTTTCAAGCCTTCAAGTTCTTATTCTAAGAAACTGTGGTGATCTTGAAAACTAGATTTTGTGTTCTTTGACCCTTCAAACATCCTTTGATGAAGATGAAAATTTGTAGGGCTATGTTTTGAAAGGTCTCCTTTAGGAATATGCAGAAAAAACTCCCATACGAAACTTGAAGGGCTTTGGTGTGCAAAACAAGAGGAGGAAGGAGGAGATGGAATGAGAGAGAAGAGAGAAGAGATGCGCGGACATGCATGGGAGCCTCGAAACCCACATGATGATCTCTCTTGAGGCAATACTCTATATATGATGTATATATATGAATATGGGGGTAAGGTCACATGACCCTTACATCCCCAACAATCTCCCACTTAAGGGTCAATGTGACCATAAGTGGTAACATATACAAAGAATGATGTAGGACTATACACTCAAGTACACGAAGAGTCCGGATCTCAACCCATACAGATTAGCCTACACCAACTGCCTCGAACAAGGTGTATCCATGCACCTCAAACTGCTCTAGACTCATATCGATAAGAGTCGAGCTCACATCTAACTGATGCAAGAACTGACGAAGTTCCTGCAAAGCTCCCACTCGCTCCATGCCTATTTCAATCATCGAATGACTGACAACTCCAAGTGAAAATGCTCCAATAGCAACTGCAATGTTTGGTCTCGAGCATAACAACTCATACATCAGACTCCCAAATGCTGATGAAACATGTGCTATCCTGGCTAACCTAAGTATGTCAGCCATGCCTGTATCCAAGGCATCCAAAGCACCATCATCAAGATCAACATGTCCTGACAGATCTGTGTCGACATCTGGCATGAGCGAATCCAAGAGTGACTGCATAACTGCTGACTCCTCAGCATCTAAATCATCCATGCTCGCAACCAAGGATGTATCTAGCTATGCATCCTGGGAGCTAGTATGCTCTAGTATACAATGTGTACCATGAGAGCAATCCTGCTCTACCACACTAAGTGTATGATCATGCTCCATATGAGCTAACTACACAACATCAACACCAAGGTCAAACTCATGCTCACACTCTAAATGAGTATCATCACAATGCTCTACATGAGCATCCACATCATGCTCTAAAGCATCCAACTGATCATCCAAAGTATGCTCCATATGAGCATCCATATGATCAACCAAACCATGCTCTATGTAAGCATCATGAGCATCCAAAACATGCTCTACATGTGCATCCATCTGAGCATCTGAATCCTGCCATACATGTGCATCATGAATGTCAATAGACCTATCTATAGGTAGATAAAATGAGACATGACGAGTCTCATATCACACATAAGGCTGAACTCCCACTCAGACGAGATTGTCTCTCACATGAAGTACCTGTAGTGGATACATGTGCCCAATCCTAGCACCTCTGACAAGCGTAAGCTGTCCCAACTGCAACTGAAAATGATGCTCACCAAGGAATGCATAACATCTGCTCTCCTGTAACTGGCTAACTGAAATCAAGCTCATAGGGAATGAAAGCACATAGCGTACATGTCTGAGCATAAGTGATGCTCCACTAGGTAGCATAAGGCATACATCTCCTGCACCCTCAATGTCATATGTCATACCATCAGGCAACTGCACACATCCACGACTCTCACCTGAGAATCGACAAAACCACTCACGATGTGGAGTAGCATGAAAATTGGCTAATGCATCAAGCAACCAAGCCATATGTGTGCTATCTAATGAGCAAGAGGAATCATGAGATGAACCATAGGAGAAAGTGATATCACCATCACTAGCATAATCAATAGCCATAGACTCTCCTGAAATCACTACCTGACCTGCATCACGTGCATATCTCTGACGTCGTCGTCGCATCCTCTTGAAGCAACGTTGTAGAATATGGCCCTCACAACCATAGTGCCAACATCGAAGTCGTCGATGTGGTCTATGTCTCACATGAGTCAGTGGACTCGCATACATATCATGTAGTCTCTGCCATAATGCACTACTCGTCTCCTCATACATAACAGACTCATATATAGAATCCACAAGCTGTAATCGAATAGTGGAGCTGGCCAATGCATCCATATCCATCCATATGTGGTCGGGCATGTCACGAGGCCTGTATGCATCTCTATGCACATACATGTGTAGCCCTGCACGAACCAATGTATGCCACATCTGAGCTTTCCATCTCGGAAAGTTAGTGCCATCAAATCTAGAAGAAACCATGCTGACAATCCAAGAGACTAGCAATGCAACAAGAGACTAGAAACAATACTCTATCCTCAATAGGATCACACCTGCATATCCATATGCATAACTCACATGACAAATGTCTAGATGGAGAAGGAACCATGTGAACCACCTGTCACATAACCATGCATCTAGCATGCACATAAAATCATGAGCATAAGCCTGCTCACCAAGTCTCCAAAGTGACCAAGTAGATGTGAAAGGATCCTGGGAAAATTTCGGTAGAGTATCTCCTGTAAACTGAGCAATCAAACAAGATAACCAATAACAAAAGAACAATGAGTAACCTGTCACCACTTGTCATTGATCCAAGCAAGGATAATGGCAACTACATATGCCAAAAACTAATAGCAATACATGCCAATACAATGATGATGTATCTCCCACTCAAGAATGAATCCTGCAAGATGGTCCAACCTGTCACAAACAACATGTGACCAAGTCCAAGTAAATGGAGATCAACAATGCTCCAAAGCTATCACACAAGCTTCAAGATCCACTAGAGTTCTCTTGTAGCATAAACAGTGTCGAAATTTCAACAGCATCTCCTCTATAAAATGGACTCTAGAACCAAAATAACCATGTCGGAATCACCATCCAAAACATCAAATCAATGAACATTTGCTAATAGAATAGCAAATCAAGGTGACAAACAAGTGTGTAACTGAGGCTCCAATTTGGATCATGTACTTGCAAAGAAAACAAAAGACACAAGTACCAAACAAGATCCAAAATCAACTCTCACAAAAGTATGTGCAACCGGCAAGTAAATCCATAACCAAGTGGCATAAGCAAGATGTAGACCACAATGCCACTATACATCCATGATCGAACTCATGATGACATAAACTTCAAAGAAGAGTATACCACAATGTCATCTTACATGCCAAAACACGTGACAAGATCATGCTCTACTCTCATATGGAGGAGCTATCACAAATCATACATGAGCAATGCTTTGAAGCTCTAAAAATAAAGAGCTTGCACACCAAAAATTCTCTCTCGAAGAAGTTCCAAAGCAAATTCAACCTCCAAGTGCAATTAGGGTTCTTATGGAGAAAATATGCTGCTCTAAGTTTTGTTGTTTCAGAGATGCTAACCTCTGAATCTGAACTTTTGCTCTTCATCAACCTTCAAGATCTAGTTCTTGGCTACGTAACGAGATAAAGAACACCTCAATCAGAGGTGTGTAGCTCAAGATATGCTCAAAACAAGCACCTGCTATCAATTTCACTTTCACTTGCAACAGTACTACTCTGTATTCTGCAATTTCGGCAACCTAAAACTCAGAATCTGGATCTGACTTCTTCTACAAAGTTGTAGCTATCTTTCCAAACCACGCACAGTGAGTTGAATCATGGAATTCCGAGCTGTAGAACTCAAGTTATGATAAAAAAACTGACATGTTGTTCTATTGAATGTACATTCGCTTTGTACAACAGTCTGCGTTTTTTGAATTTTCAGCACTCTAGAAGTCCGAACCAGGTTCTGCGCTCTTCTATGAAGTTGTAGCCCTTTGTGTTAGCTATGCACAAAACTTTAAAACGCATCAATCCGAGATTCTTAACTTGAGTTATGACCGAACTACTGAATAGCTGTCAAGAGATGCCGACCTGCACTTCTACTCCTTCTGACCTAAGCTTCCATTGAAGCTTCTTACACACCAACCTTCAACATGCTCTGATACCAATGAAGGGCTTTGGTGTGCAGAACAAGAGGAGGAAGGAGGAGATGGAACGAGAGAGAAGAAAGAAGAGACACGTGGACATGCGTGGGAGCCTCGAAACCCACATGATGATCTCTCTTGAGGCAATACTCTATATATGATGTATATATATGAATATGGGGGTAAGGTCACATGACCCTTACATCCCCAACAAATCTCCCTTATACAGGTTTGAATACATTTGGAAGTTTGCAAGGTGCTTAAGGTGTCTAGGAAGCTCTGATAGACTTGAAAATTTGTACAAATATGTAGCCATATATAATCTTTATACATGTCAAACCATATGGCTAACAAAAATTCCTATACAACATTTTGTAGGGTCTAAGTGGAAAAATTTCATTTTTTACAAAATGCACATGGCATATCAATGTGCTAGAGAATCCATTTTAATGTGAAATTTGGGCTATAGAGTGCCTTTGATAAGATTTACAAGTATATGAATTTTCATGTGATTTGGAGGCATTGAAATTTTTGCCCTCATGATAGAATCTGAATATTTGACTTACTTCTTCCAATGCTAAGAATTTTTCAAACAAAGGATAGACATATGAATCATAAACTTCAACATCTATCTAGATCTTATCAAGATCTCTCCAACAAAATACCTGTATAGAATCTGCTCTCATCCAACCTTCATGACTGAATGTTTGATTTGTTACCTGAATGTCTCTAAGTGTCCATGCTTCTCACATAAAGTTGTAAAACTTTTCTTCAAACAAATCCTTCTGAAGAATCTGCAACTCCTACTTGAAACATTAGTGGATAAAGTCTCACCTTGAGAACTCCAAAAGCTGCAAGTTGATACTTCATATCTTTCATATTCTTCCTGGGTGAAATGTGAAAATATCTGCTTGACTTTGTTTTGGCTAACTCCACTTTCAATCAAGTGATAGGATATGATGGAAGACCTTTTTGAATACAAACATGTATCCAAAAAATAAGACGAGCATAGAAAGTAGATTCTCCACCTGAGTGGTACATCAAAAATCTGAATTTTCCTCAAAATACTAAAATTTCAAATTTTCCTCAAATCTGAATTTTTGAAAATACTAAAATTTCAGAATTCTGTCCTAAAACATTCTGAATTTTTTGAATATACTGAATATGAGGTACCTTTTCCAAACACAAAACCTCAACCCAAGTCTCTAGCATCTGCTACAAATAACTCTTTTACCTTAAGAGTTAGATAAAGAAGAAATATACTCCTCTGACTCTTGTCATATACCAAGTGGCTTTGTATTGACACTCCAAGAATTCTTTGAGGGAATATATAGCTACCTGCTCAAAATCTTCAACTTATATATAACTCATAGATATGAGTTAAAATATACAAGTTATCTTCAAAATCTCTTTCTTTTCTATTCTCTCAATGCAATTCTTTGTCAAATCTACTAAATCATGACCAAGTATAATGCAAAACAAGAAACTGCTTCTTCTTTAAACTATCTTCTTCTCAAGATTTTCTCGTAGACTTGTCCTTGGGTGTAGAGGATAAAATAGAAAAATTATATGGAAAATATAAGAGAAAAGGAAGTCTTACTTTCCCTTTGGAATTGGACTTTCTTCTTCTGCATCTTTCTTCCACCTGATGATGTCAACATCTTCAAACTTTTCTTCCATACTTTTGTTCTCTTCATCTTGAAGTAGCAAGCACTCTGGACTTCTTCAAATGAATTTCTCTCTTCCTCTAGTGAAAAGAGTAAGAGAAAAAACGAACATGGTATACAAATGGAAGTGAATATAGGATCATGTTTTACCATCTCTTCATATCTCTGAATCAAAACTCTGCTTCAAATGTGATTGATATGACTGAATTCACTACCCTTTTGGCTGAATGATGAATTACCTTTCTAGAGTTACCTCTCTAGATACAAAATGTGAGAAATAAGACTTCCAACCAACTTACAACGCAAAATTGGACGAAAACAAACCTCATTCCATCTCCAAATTTGTCTTCTTAGATGAGCTTTCTTGCCATGAAAGAGATCTCTCAAAACTCTCTAGAAAAACCTCTAGATACCTATTTTGATGTAGCCTTTAACTTTCAAATAATGAAAGTGTATAAAAGCACTTCTTTAATCCTTCAAATCTCTTCATAATTTCTCTTCTAAGATATGACTTGCAAATGAAAATCTAATAGTAGAAACTAATACCTGTGATTTGATGTTGATCTGATTCCTTCATCTTCTCCAAACCACTATTTTTCCTTGAATTTGAAGTAGCCTTCTCTTCATCAAGTCTTGGTCTTCAAAAAATACTTCTGTAAAGTATTTTCATACTCTTCCAAAAGTATTTGGCCGCTAACAGATCATCAACTTCATACTCCACACTGATGAATAAACATGTGACTGAATTGACTAACTCTCAAATCTCTACTCATGTAGATTAAGTGTGTTTGTCAAATGTCAAATGTTAGAAGATGCTTTGAAACCATATGTTGTAAACCTGGGAGTCTCGGAACCTAGGAATCTAGGAGCCTGAATGCTCTAATACCAAATGTTGGAAATTTAGTAGGCCCATAACTAATACCACAGATCCATAGTTCCATAGGTCCAAGATCTACACCACAGATTCCAACAATCTTCCAATATTGACAAAACATGAACATACCACATTTAATCATACAAATGATGAGACAAAGATAGAGAGAGATTAGACAACATGTGTAAAGTGTTACATAAGCCACTGCTTACTCACACTATCATATATACAAATGTCAATTTACAATGTGGGAGCAAAACTCTCAACCACTCTATGTGAACAAAAATAGATGGATGAGTGAATGTACAGATGTTTACAAGAATATTCATATGTAGGAACAAAAATCTGAATATGTATGAGATGTATGACCTAATAGGTTGTAGAAGAGTGAATATGAGTGACACAAAGAGGAAGGATTAGTCTAAAATTGATAATCAGCAAACCTTCATCTGAACTTAGGCTATGGAAGACCCTAAGTCAGATACGTGTGTGAAGATCACATATTTACAAAATTTAGCAAAGAATGCTAACAAGTTTGCTGTCAGAAATCCTCAAACTCATATGAATATACCTTCTCAAACACCTTATCCAAATATGCATAAAGCATACATGTACTGATTCTCTTGTACCTATGGTAAATAGGACTCTTCCTCATATGGATGCCATTGCCTCCATAAACTCCAAATAGTACCTGTGTGCATAAAGAGAATATGTACCTGAATTCTTAACATAAGATGCAAATCTTATGTTAACCTCCATCCAATGTCTTTGAAGTACACCAAAATCTTCATATAGAAGACAATCTTCAACTACATCATGTAGATGGCTGATCCACACCACCAAGCTGTTGATGGGCAAGTCCTCTCGATAAGCAAGAGTGTGAGCACACTTCTCCAAGAAGAACTCCATAACTACTCCTCAACATGCTCCTAGAGTGCAGCATGGCTGCCCCATGTGTACTAGAGCACCACCTCTACTGAGGGGCGAAAGCTGGAATTGGAATTGGTGTAGGATGATTGAACAATGAGTCAAACATGTTCTTATATAGTATTGTTCTTACTTCAAAAGCTCAACTTTGAAAAAACAAAATCATACGTGATCGTTCAATTCAAAAACGCAATCCGGAAAAACTCTGTCGCTCGTCTGTCACTGCTGTGCTACCGACAGGTATCGAACCCGCGTGCGTTTGATGGGAGGACAACGTTTTATCCACTGTTGCTTCTCGAGATCATCTCAACAATTCTTCCTTTTCCCATTTCTTATTCAATAGAATGCAAGTTCTTAAAAGGACTGTTTATTCCCTACGTGCTAAGGAAACTTTATTGTACATAATAATGTAAACTAACATACTATCGTTGCAATGTGAGGGAAGAAAAAATATGTAATTTTGGACAAAAAACACAAAAAGATGATGAGCATGCTTTGTGAAAAAATGGCTCTAATTCTTAAAAGCACTCTCACTACAAATGTGGGAGGGAGTTGGGTGGGAATAAGAGTGCTATACATACTTAATGAAGATAAATAGAAGGAAATGCTGAAACAAATTACCTATGCTTTGATACCATGTTGAAATGAAAAAAGCATGACTCGTACCTACTAGCAACCGCATAACAAACAAGCTATGGAGGAGGAAATGATACATATGAAAACATGATGAAATGAATTAATGTAGAAATGACTTATATAAAATGTTCTATGAGCATGAAGACTCCATGAGGAGAGGAAGCACACTCTTGGTCATGAGCTCGAATAAATGGCTTAAGAGGAGTGAAGGAAGGCCCACTTATATGGAATTTTCCATAATTCCCTTGCATGTGGGATAATTAAACTTGCAAATTGATTTTGGAGTTTGGACAAAAGGGTGGAGCATGAAACTCTCAAGAATATAAAAAATGAATGGTGAAAGGACCTAGCCTAGAGCAACATGAGAAGTACTACACGTGAGGAGATCTAGAAGGAGAATAACTAGCACTACGCATGAAGATGATGGAAGTAGCTCATGCTATGTTAGAAAGGGTGGCAATCCTTGTATCCAACACAAGAATTTTGGAACTATAGTTTTAGGAATGGACTCTAAATATGGCACATAAAAACCAACCTCAAGATATATCAAGGTTAGAAAAATAAAATATCTAAGAACATAGAGATCCAAGAACAAAGATAGAGCCAAAAAGGAACATATTGGACATGGATGAAACTTGGCCTCAAGAACTTTGGGAAAGAGTCTGGAAGAAAAGATAGAAGAAAAAGCATCAAGCCATGAGGAGGTTCCACAATATGGATCTTTCTATAGTGGTGTGTTCTAGATGAGGATACCATGAGCTTCACATGCTTCCCAACATGAGAGAGTATGAGGCTATGATAGAATACAAGAAGGAATCTACTCAAGGAGAAAGAGAATCGTTGGAGAAGAGTCACATCCATCTATAATCAAGGAGCTCAAAGGATTTAAGGTCAGATGCACTATCATGTTAGATGAACTATTGTAAATCAACCTCATCTTTGAGATAAGCTAGCATGTGAATCTATATGGAGTAGATACGCAAGAAACATCTTCAGCTAGAGGAAGATTATGTGTCAAGAAGATCCCAATAAACAAGATTGGCTACTATAGCAAGGGATATGAAGGGAATACCTACCTAATGGTCTCATAAAATGGATACACCACTAGAGGCCCTTTTGGAGTGATGCGGTGAAAAAGGATTTGGCACTCATGTGTAAGGAAGTTCCAAGTTATATGGAAATTAATCAATACACAAAAACAAAAATCTTTGTGAAAAGCTTTAAACTCCTCCCTAGAAAGATCCTTTATGAAAATTTTGGCCATTTTATCCTTTGTGGGCACATAAGCTAAACTAATCTCTCTAGTAGAGAGCCTCTCCCTAGCATAGTGCACCTCAATGTGCTTCGTGCAAGCATGGAACACATGATTTCTCCCAACTATCAATATGCTCTATTTGTTAGTGAAAATGGTGGTGGCAAGAGATGGTTGAACCACACCCTAAGAGGGAGGATTAGGAAGTAATCCTCAACCATGGCTTTGGGGCAAGTGGTTCGCCCATCATACTCCTAGCTAGTAGATCATGAGTTCAAATCCCACATATGTGATGGTAGTGTTTGATTAAACAAAAGGTCGGATCACTCTTCAATCCTCATTTTATGTGCCATTGATCAAAGAGCTCTCCAACATTCAAAGTTGTGCTACGCTTATGAGCTCCAACAATCTCTTTTTGAATCTCTCTCTTTTCTAATCTTTATCTTATTGTCTCTCTCTCTCTCTTTCCTTCTTTCTAGCTCTTTCTTTTTCAATTTCTATCTCTCTCTCTCTCCTTTTTTCTTCTCTCTTTTGATCTCTCTCTATATCTTTTTTTTTTCTCTCTCTCTCTCTCTCTATTGTAGGTTATTCAAGAAGTTTCCAAGCATAAAATATGGCTAATTATTGTAAGTACAATTTTCATTGTTTGTATATCATTTGAATTGTTTTATTTTCATTAATTAACATACTCAAACTTACTCATTCATATACACATATACATGGACATGCACGCTCACACATATACACACAGACATATGCACACACACCCACATATACACACACATACACATGCACATGCACATACACTCACATACACACATACACTTACACATACACATACACATATAGACATATATACACACACATACACATATGCCTATGTACAAACATATCTACAAAAACATAAAAGGACATGCATGCATGCATTATTGCATATAAACATACACATACACACATTAACACACACTTATACATATGCATATGCACATTCACATGCATGCACATACACATGGATGCAATTGGAGATACATGCACATGCACATGCATGCTCATACATATACACATGCATATATATATACATATATACATGCACATAAACACACATACACTTACACATACACATGCACATACAGACATATACACACTCATCCACATACACATACACACATATACACACACATACACATGAATATATATCTACACATACACATACACACACATACATACACTTATACACATACATACACTTATACACATACACATACACATACACATACACATACACATACACATATACATACACATACACATACACATACACATACACATGCACATGCACATACATACATATATACACACATACACATACATATGCACATACACACATACACACATATGCACATACACTTACACATACACATGCACATACACAATACACACACACATATGTGAAGAGATAGATAGGTATGTGCTTTAAGATGAAGAGGTGTTGCAAAATCCTTGATCTACACCAGCCAAATTAACTCTAGGAGTATATGGTGGGCCCTTTTAGCTTGCCAATGGATGTATTAGACACCCTATGTACCTTGGAAGATCACTCTCAAAAAGATAGATCAAAACAGATAAGTTGGAGTTAGCTCAGAGGTGAAAACTTGCTATTCTTGGTTCATACACCTGTCCAGTGTTTTACATAATTCTCTGAGCACAGCAGCAGTTAGCTCAATTCCTCTTGGTGAAGTCTAGGCAACTTAAAGAGCTAACTTTAAAGAGTAATCTCATCAAAAATAATGAACCACACACTGAGAATGATTTTTAACAAGTGATGACATCATCCCGATTTTCACGGGCTGCTACAGAAATAGACCAGTGAGCCGAAAAATCAACATAACTCAAAATGTAGAAATGCAATGATTATGAAAATTTGTATGGTTATACTAGACAGTAAGCGAAATCCAACAAGCTTTAAATCACTGAATTGGGGTAAGTAACCACTGAGAAATGGCTCTGACAAGATGAGTGAAAAAGTCGGGTACCTGACAGAGAAGTGAAGATGAACAGACCCTGTTGACGTCAAATGAACATAACTGAAGATTGCAACATCCAAATGACATGAAAATTTGTGAGCATATAGTAGACTTATAGAGCTAACTGTACCAAGTTAAATCACTGAAAATGATGCACCAAGCTCAGAGAAAACATCTCTGCAAGCTGACTGAGAAAACTGAAAGTAATGGCAGTGAGTTGTACACTTCACAAGAACATGGAAAGATGAACTCAAATAATCATGAAAATGAAAGTATACTGCTTGTACAATACAATGACTTACTGATACATGTGTGTGCCTTGTAATCACACCTTGATATGGCATAAAGCTCAGCTCTTGGAGGTCTTCACATAGGTCTCTCTAACCATGACTAAAACTGCCATCTATTTATAGTTGAGTTTGGGAGGCTAACTTCCCTCAATCACTCTCCAATCAATCAATGATTGATTTGATTCTCTACCTACCACAAATCATGAATTCATGGCTCCTCTTTCCATTCTTGATCAAGTGGAATCAACCACTTAAGATTCTTTCACTTTTACATTAAGTAAACTCTTCAAAAGTTACAAGAGGTAGTTCACAAGTGAACTTTACATAGTCTTCATTTTAAGGATTTCTCTATGACTTTGTGGGACTCAAGCCAATACTTAGGCTTGTCATAGACTTGCTCCAACAGCTCCCCCTCAAGCCAAGTATGCTTGAGGTCTTCAATCTTCCAAGATTACCTGCAAACCAATCATAGCCTTGAATTTGCAAAGCTTTGTACCATCCAATGCTTTGGTTAGAATATCTGCACATTGTTGATGAGTGGACACATATGATATTTGAATCTCTTTGCTTAGAACCTTCTCTCGTACATAGTGATAATGAACTTCAATATGTTTAGTCCTTGCATGAAAAATAGGATTAGCATCCAAGTGAATAGAACTCATATTGTCACCAAAAATAGTTGGAGTTCCAAACTCCAATCCAAGATCTTTGAATAATGTCTTCATCCACATAGCTTCTTGTGTAGCTATGGCAAGACCTCTATATTCAGCTTCAGTAGAAGAGAGAGCAACTGTGGGTTGCTTATTGGATGACCATGAAATAAGCTTTGAACCTGCAAAGGTAAGATAACCTGAAGTGCTCCTTCTATCTTCCTTGGAGCCAGCCCAATCTGCATCAGAAAATAGCTTCAAACCTAAATCAGATACATAAGGATAATAAAGTCCTTCATTTATGGTTCCTTTGAGATACTTGAGAATCCTTTTGGCAGCATCCATATGTGGTTTCCTTGGTGTGTGCATAAATTGGCTTAGCACACTCACACTGTAACATATATCTACTCTTGTCAATGTGGCATAGTTGAGACTACCCACTAGACTTTGATATGATGTGATGTCCTCTATGAGTTCACCTTCATGTGATCTCAATTTGTGATTGACCTCCATTGGAGTACCTACAATCTTACAATCTTGCATCTTGAATTTTGCCAACATGTCCTTAATGTACTTTCTTTGAGTGAGAAACAAACCATGATCTTTGTAGACAACTTCCAAACCTAGGAAGTAGGTAAGTGAACCCAAATCACTTATCTTGAACTCTTCTCTCATTTGATCTTTGATCTTCTTCATACCATCTGCATCATTTCCTGTCAATATAATATCATCTACATATACACATAGGTAGATGACCTCGGAATTACTCTTTTTAATAAAGAGTGAAGGATCTGCCTTGCTTGGTTGAAAGCCTTTGTCCTGCAAGAATGAAACAAGCTTGAAATTCCAAGCTCTTGGAGCTTGCTTGAGACCATACAATGCTTTGTTAAGTTTACACACATAATCAAGATAAACTTGATTCTCAAAACCAGGTGGTTGTGCCATATATACCTCTTCTGTTATCCAACCATTCAAAAATGCATTCTTTACATCTAGTTGAAGTATCTTCCAATTCTTGGAAGAGGCAATACTAAGCAAAACCCTAATAGTAGGCATCTTTGCCACATGAGAGAAGGTCTCCTGATAATCAATTCCCTGAGTTTGTGCAAAGCCTTTTGCTACAAGCCTTGCCTTATACCTGTTAATGGAACCATCAGAATTCTTCTTGAGTTTATAGACCCATCTTGAGCCTATTACCTTCATGGATGAAGTCTTGGGCACCAAATCCCAAGTGTTGTTTTCCTCAAGTGCTTCGATCTCTTCCTTCATTGCATGCTTCCATTCTGTTTTTGCTTTGGCCTCTTCGAATGATGATGGATCCTCTTGGTTTATGTCCTGTGCTATGTAGATAGAATGTTTAGTTACTAATGAGGTGTCAAACCCATACCTTTCTGGTTTTTTCTTTTCCCTCATAGATCTTCTTAGGCCATGATGTGATGATTCTGCCTCATGTCCAAGTTCCTGCAATTTTGCTTTACCTTTAGACTTCCATGCTTTGATCTTTTCCATTTGAGATTCTTCATCATCCTCTGAGGTGTCTTGTTCTTCAATCTTTGATTATTCTCTACCAAGCTTTGGAAAATCTTCTTCAAGATTATATGGTAAATTGACCTTCCTGCATGAATCTTCATACCATGAATTGTTCTCATCAAAAACTACATCTCTGCTTACCAAGAATCCTTTCTTGGTAGGGTTGTATAACCTGTAGCCCTTTTGATTGTTGTCATATCCAATAAATACACACCTTTCTGCCTTTGGATCCATCTTGCCTCTAACCTATGAAGGAACATGAGCAAAAGCAATACATCCAAAAATTTTACAATGATCTAAGCTTGGTATTTTTCCATTCCAAGCCTCATATGGAGTCATCCCATCAAGGGATTTTGAAGGCAACCTGTTAATCAAGTAAGTGGCTGTAGATATAGCCTCAGCCCATAAGTAATTAGGTAAATGCTTTTCATTTAACATAGACCTTGCAGCTTCAACAATTGTCCTATTCTTCCTTTCTGCCACTCCATTTTGCTCAGGAGTGTACCTTGTAGTTACCTCTCTTTTGATTCCTCTTTCTTGAAGAAAAGAATCAAAATCATGGGAGAAGTATTCTCCCCCTCCATCTGACCTTAGCCTTTTTAGTGATTTACCTGTTTGATTCTCCACAAGAGCCAAATATCTTTTGAAACATGAAAAAACTTCATCTTTGTGTTTCATAAAGAATAGGATAGTCCATCTGCTGCAATCATCAATAAAGGAAACATAATACCTTGATCCAGATATTGAAGCTTCCTTGCTAGGTCCCCATACATTTGTATGAACCAACTCCAAGAGATCTCCATGCATATAACCTTTCTTCATGAATGGTAACCTGTGAGACTTTCCAAATTGACATGCACTACACTTATAAATCATATGTTGTTTTGACAAATTAGGAAGTCCAAGTACACTTTGGTCCCTACAGATTTGCTTTAATGACCTTTCACCAATATGTGCTAACCTTTTGTGCCATACTTCCAATTCTGTGAGTGTCTGACTACCATAATTAAAGAGAGCAATGTTTCTAGTGTCCTGTAATTCAAATGTGAACAATCTACCTGTCTTTTCACCTTTTGCAATTCTTCTGAATCCTTGACTTGGATCTTCAACAAATGCTCCTGCTTTTGTGAACCTGACTTGCAACCCTTTCTCTACAATCTGCCCAACACTTATCAAATTCTTTGTAATGGTAGGGACATAGAGTACCTTACTGAGTAGGTTTATGTTTCCATCAGGTGCTTTGACATTGCCTATTTTCTCCACAGGATGTTTCGTATCATCTCCTGTTTGTACCTCATGCTTATTCCTTGGATCTTCTAAATCTGATAGGAGTGCCACATTTCCTGCCACATGATTTGAACAACCTGAATCTATGTAGAAAACATGCTCATCAGATTTACCTTTTGGCATAGCCATGTTCATGATCAATAATGAATCCTCTTTGTTTGAGTCTTCTGTGTAGTTATTGTAGTCTCTCCTTCCTTTGTAGCCTCCTTGATAGTTTGAATGATTGTAGTTGTTGTAGTTGCCATGGTAGTTGTTGAACCTTCCTCTTGAGTAGCCATAACTTCCTCTATTGTATCCTCTGCCTCTTTGATTCCTGGAATTCCTAAAGCAATTTTCAGCTGTATGATTAGTTAATCCACAAATAGAACATGAGTTGGAGTCTTGGGATCTCCCCCTGCCTTGTCTACCTCCTCTTCCTCTACCTCTGCCATGTCTTCCTCTACCTGCATAGTTAGCTTGATATGTACCTGCTTCATCATCCACTTTCTTTGCCTTTCCTTTGTTATCTTTAGACTTGCTTGTATCCGTGTATAAAGCTGAAGATTGATTACCTTTAGAGCTTTCTCCATTTTTGATAAGCTTTGCCTCTTGAGTAAGTAGTTGTCCAATGAGTGTGTTGAAATCAGGTACATGCATGTCCATGTACAAATCCATAGCTGTGGTGAATGCTTCCCACTTATCATCTGCCTTCAAGCCTTTGATGACCTGCCTTAAAATTTGCTCTTCATCTATTACCTCTTCAATGCTTCCCAACTGATCCGCTATGTCCTTGAGCTTTGTGACAAAATCAGTCACATTTTGTTTGGGAGCCTTCTTGAGAGTTGTGAACTCCAGCCATAGTTGATGCTTCCTAGCTTTGGTACTTGAAGAAAAGAAAGCTTCAAGTGCATCCCACACTTCCTGAGATGTCTTACAACTTCTAATGTGAGGCAACAAAAAATCTGAGATAGAGTTGAGGAGATAAGACCTTGCAAGTGCATCCTTGGAGCACCATGTGCTCAATCTTTCTTGCTCTTCTTGTGTTGGTTGACTTTTGTTCCTGAAACTTGGCATAACTTCATCTCCAGCCACATAACCATATAAACTTCTACCTTGGAGATAAGCTTCCATTCTTAATGACCAAGCTAAGTAATTACCTCTATCCAATTTGTCAATTGATGAAGGAAATCCATCTGCCATGTTGTCCAACCTTGCTCTGATACCACTGTGAAGAGATGGATAGGTATGTGCTTTAAGATGAAGAGGTGTTGCAAAATCCTTGATCTACACCAGCCAAATGAACTCCAGGAGTATATGGTGGGCCCTTTTAGCTTGCCAATGGATGTATTAGACACCCTATGTACCTTGGAAGATCACTCTCAAAAAGATAGATCAAAACAGATAAGTTGGAGTTAGCTCAGAGGTGAAAACTTGCTATTCTTGGTTCATACACCTGTCCAGTGTTTTACATAATTCTCTGAGCACAGCAGCAATTAGCTCAATTCCTCTTGGGGAAGCGTAGGCAACTTAAAGAGCTAACTTTCAAGATTAATCTCATAAAAAATAATGAACCACACACTGAGAATGAGTTTTAACAAGTGATGACATCATCCCGATTTTCACGGGCTGCTACAGAAATAGACCAGTGAGCCGAAAAATCAACATAACTCAAAATGTAGAAATCCAATGATTATGACAATCTGTATGGTTATACTAGAAAGTAAGTTAAATCCAACAAGCTTTAAATCACTGAATTTGGATAAGTAACCACTGAGAAATGGCTCTGACAAGATGAGTGAAAAAGTCGGGTACCTGACAAAGAAGTGAAGATGAACAGACCCTGTTGACTTCCAATGAACATAACTGAAGATTGCAACATCCAAATGACATGAAAATTTTTGAGCATATAGTAGAATTATAGAGCTAACTTTACCAAGTTAAATCACTGAAAATGATGCACCAAGCTCAGAGAAAACATCTCTGCAAGCTGACTGAGAAAACTAAGAGTAATGGCAGTGAGTAGTACACTTCACAAGAACATGGAAAGATGAACTCAAATAATCATGAAAATGAAAGTATATTGCTTGTACAATACAATGACTTACTGATACATGTGTGTGCCTTGTAATCACACCTTGATATGGCATAAAGCTCAGCTCTTGGAGGTCTTCACATAGGTCTCTCTAACCACGACTAAAACTGCCATCTATTTATAGTTGAGTTTGGGAGGCTAACTTCCCTCAATCACTCTCCAATCAATCAATGATTGATTTGATTCTCTACCTACCGCAAATCATGAATTCGTGGCTCCTCTTTCCATTCTTGATCAAGTGGACTCAACCACTTAAGATTCTTTCACTTTTACATTAAGTAAACTCTTCAAAAGTTACAAGAGGTAGTTCACAAGTGAACTTTACATAGTCTTCATTTTAAGGATTTTTCTATGACTTTGTGGGACTCAAGCCAATACTTAGGCTTGTCATAGACTTGCTCCAACAACATACACATACACATACACATACACATACACATACACATACACATACACATACACATACACATACACATACACATACACATACACATACACATACACATACACATACACATACACATACACATACACACACATACACATACACATACACAATACACATACACATACACATACACATACACATACACATACACATACACATGCACATACACATACACATACACATACACATACACATACACATACACATACACATACACATACACATACACATACACATACACATACACATACACATACACATACACATACACATACATCTACATCTTTCTCTCTTTGAATTCTCTCTCTCTCTCTCTCTCTCTTTCTCTCTCTCTCTCTCTCTCTCTCTTTCTCTCTCTCTCTCTCTCTCTCTCTCTCTCTCTTTATTGCAGGTTATTCAAGAAGCTAACCAAGCAAAAATTATGGCTAACTATTGTAAGTACAATTTCTATCCTTTGTATATCATTTGAATTGTGTTATTTTCATTAGATAGCATACTCACAATTATTGATATGCACTTATACACGTATACATGATGAAGATGCACTTTCACACATATACACATACACATACACACACATATTCACACAGAGATACATGTGCACATACACTTAGACATACACACATATACACACACAGATACACATGCACATACATGTACACACACATACATATACACTTAGGTACACACATATGAATGAATTATATAATTAAAGTATTAAAACACATGCTTAATATAAACAATAATAACAATCAATAGAACACTTGTGAATGATTTGAAATGATTGTTTCTCATTGTCGGTTAATATCCTAAGCAAAATATGAAGTCAACCCTAAGTAATTTGAGTGAAATGTTCTTCTTGGTTCTCCTAATTGTTGACTCTTGTTCTTGAAATGTTACAGAAGTTCAAGTTTGCCCGTGGAGTGAAGGGAGGCCTTGCTTATATGGAGTTTGGGAGAATTCCCTTGCATGTGGGATAAGTGAACTTGCATGAGAATGAAACTAGCTTTGGACAAAAGGGTGGAGCATGGAACTCTCAACAAGAATCATTGACATGCACAATAGTGAAAGGTATTGAACTGATATTTTCTTTCTGGTGTCAAAAACATATGTCTACTTTCTAATTGAGACTTCAATTAGATTAATATACATTTATTCAAAGTGAAATTATGCAAGAGGAAAATTTGAACAAGTTGCTTTAACTTTTTTCCATCAATCTAAAATTGTTTGGAGTTTCAATCCCCCCATTTTCAATCGTTAGTCATAATTGTCAATGTGTGCATAACAGCCTAGTTTTTGTAGTTGCAAGGTGATTGTTAAAAGAAAAATCAATGGAAACTATGGTAAATCACAAATATCTTTCATATCTTCATCCATTGGTGTCAATATTCTACCCACAGAATGCCTTCATTCATAAAAAATTTTGTTATGAAAGTATTATTGTAATTAATACACACGTAGCATATGATCTCATTACATAAATTTATAATTAACGTTTTCCAACAAACTTTAAAATTACTCTTACAAGTCTCATTGCCAGTGGAGTGCTTCTGTCATGGGAGCTGGACATAAGATCGAAACATACAAAGGCCTTCATTATCCTTCCTCTTGGGCTAGCCGTCCTCCTTCATCACCGCTCCCGTTCTTGAAACTTCCGACGGAGGAGCTTGCTGTTGTGATTTTTGGTATCAATATTCTACCCACAGAATGCCTTCATATCTTTCAAATCACAAATATCTTTCATATCTTCATCCATTGGTGCCAATATTCTACCCACAGAATGCCCTCATTCATAAAAAATGTTATTATGAAAGTATTATTGTAATTAATACACATGTAGCATATGGTCTCATTACATAAATTTGTAATTAACGTTTTCCAACAAACTTTAAAATTACTCTTACAAGTCTCATTGCCAGCGGAGTGCTTCTGTCATGGGAGCTGGATGTAAGACCGAAACATACAAAGGCCTTCATTCTCCTTCCTCTTGGGCTGGCCGTCCTCCTTCATCACCGCTCCCGTTCTTGAACCTTCCGACGGAGGAACTTGCTGCTGTGATTTTTGGCTGTGACCATGCGACTTACAATGAATGCGTCACATAGCTTCTGTTTGGTATACTTTATCTATCCTCTTACTTTCTATCATAGATATACGTCTCTCCCTTTAGACCATAATGCATCATATCATGGTTTGGATTTCTCATTTTGAGATTCCATTGTGCTTTCGATAGTATGTTTTTCCACGTCCTGGTCATATGGACACCATCTCCTTCTGTGCCCTTATCTCTCTCTCTCTCTCTCTTTCACCCTCCCTCCACATATTAATGCATGTTCATGTGTGTGCATGTTTTTGGTATGGCTTTTGTGCGTACGCAAAGAAGAATGCTGAATCTAAAGCTTACTTGGAATCTTGGGCTTGGTTTTATTTTACGGACGTCGTTATGCATGAACAATAGCTTGATCATTAGCTTTTGTGCATGTCTAGGCCTTCGAGCTTCTCATATCAGCTATGTAAAGAATGTCCGACTAGGGATGCCACCATTTTTTTTTAATTACATTGATAAAAGTTGCATGGTATTAATTTTGAGGAAGACAACTATGGAGAGATGAACATCAATCCATATGCCTGGACTGATGGGAAGTAGAAGACACAGTTTCCAGCTCAGGTTCTTTGCTTAGATTTAATAATCTCTGATATTACATTAGGTCACTGTTTGAGGCGTAATGAGGTTTTGTTTACATGTAGGCACGCGTACGGGTGAGATGTCAGTGTGCACCATTGACAGAAAGCATATACAAGGGAGCATTAGCAGCGAATTATGTGAATTATTCAGAGGAGAAAATCCTATTTGAGTTAATTCATGTGCAGACAGATAAGCTTATATCTCTTTTCATGAGAAACTCGTTGAGTGTCAATAGACAGGTTCTGGGTTTACAATGTGGGTCCATCAACAAACGAGAAGCATATACAAGGGAGCATTAGCAGCGAATTATGCGAATTATTCATAGGAGAAAATCATGTTTGAGTTAAATCATGTGCAGACAGATGATCTTATATCTCTTTTCATGAGAAACTCGTTGAGTGTGAGTAGACAGGTTGTGGGTTTACAACGTGGGTCCATCAACAAAGGAGAAGCATATACAAGGGAGCATTAGCAGTGAATTATGTGAATTATTCACAGGAGAAAATCCTATTTGAGTTAAATCATGTGCAGATAGATAAGCTTATATCTTTTGTCATGAGAAACTTTTTAAGTGTCCGTAGACAGGTTGTGGGTTTACAACGTGGGTCCATGTCAGGGGACAAAAGAGAAGATGTTGATGGTTGCAGGCTCGAACAATAGCTTGATCATTAGCTTCTGTGCATGTCGAGGCCTTCGAGCTTCTCATATCAGCTATGTAAAGAATGTTCGACTAGGGATGCCACTATTTTTGTTTAATTACATTGATAAAAAGTTGCATGGTATTTTTGAGGCAGACAGCTATGGAGAGATGAACATCAATCCATATGCCTGGACTGATGGGAAGCAGAAGACACAGTTTCCAACTCATGTTCTTTGCTGAGATTTAATAATCTCTGATATTACATTAGGTCACTGTCTGAGGCATAATGAGGTTTTGTTTACATGTAGGCACGCATACGGGTGAGATGTCAGTGTGCACCATTGACAGAAAGCATATACAAGGGAGCATTAGCAGCGAATTATGTGAATTATTCATAGGAGAAAATCCTATTTGAGTTAAATTATGTGCATAATGTAAACCTAAGCATGCACATTGTTGTATCAAGTTTGAGAATGATCGTTTGCTTCCATCCCTTATCATTGCCATCATGGAATTGGATGGATAGCTATGCCTCTCAACAACGGTTGGTATTTCCCCAAGAACACGTTGAAATTCACAAATTGCTGATCTTCTAGCATTGATTTCTTCAACTAAGCTAAGAAAAATTTCTTGGTAACTATAGTCAAGGATATCACTATGACATGGATTGATAAAAGTTCTTGGAATGAGTTCCTCTTTTCCTAACAAGACTAATCGGATCTGCCTTTCCAAAGTGAGAACTCTCTGAGACGACAATCTACCATCATCTACAACAATATGAACTTCTTCAAGAGGTTTTTTATATGTTCTGATTTCATCTGTTAAGTGCATGTCTTTCAAGCCAACACTGAACCCTGATTGGAAAAGCCATTCATGCAGAACATTTTGAAGGCATGTTAGGAACTAAAGAGCAGTTTCAGTCCTTTTTTTATATCAAAGACTTGGGTTAACCATTTATTGCCAACAGGACACTGCATTATCTTGCTATCATGCACAACTACACTACCTAAATATGTGTTCTCTACACCACGGGGAAAGGTCATATTTAAGACATGTATCCCTGTGTGAACGCATGTGTATGTGTGTGAATGCATCATTATGTGTGTGTGTGTATGCATCTGTATGTGTGTATGCATGTGTATGTGTGTGAGTGCATCATTATGTGTGTGTGTGTCTATGTGTGTATGTGTGTGTGTATATGTGTGTGTATGTGTGAGCACGTCTATGTGTATCTGTGTGTGTCTATGAGCATGTATTTGTTTATGTGTGTGTATGTGTCTATGTGTGTGTATGTGTCTATGTGTGTATGTGTATGCATGTATGTATGCATATGTGTGTGTATGTGTGTGTATGATTCATGTATGCATATGTGTGTGTATGCATTATGTATGTGTATGTATGCATGTGCATTATGTATGCATATGCATTATGTATGTGTATGTATGCATGTGCATTATGTATGCATATGTGTGTGTATGCATGTAAGTATGTATGTATGTATGCATATGCATGCATTATGTATGCATATGCATGCATTATGTATGCATATGTATGCATGTATGTGTATGTGTGTGCATGTCTCTCTATGTGTGTGTGTATGCATATATGTGTGTGTGTATGTGTGTGTATGTGTGTGTGTATGTGTGTGTATGTGTGTGTATGTGTGTGTATGTGTGTATGTGTATGTGTATGTGTATATGTGTGTGCATGTGTATGCATTATGTATGTGTATGTCTGCATGTGCATTATGTATGCATATGTGTGTGTATGCATATATGTGTGTGTGCATGTATATGTGTGTGTATGTATGTATATGTGTATGCAACATTATGTGTATATGTGTGTGTATTTGTGTGTGTATGTGTGTGTGTATATGTGTATGTGTGTGTGTGTCTATGTGTGTATATGTGTGTGTACGCATATGTATATGTGTGTAAGTGTGTGTGTGTGCACATACCTGGTCTCTCTCTCGCTCTCTCTCTCTCTCTCTCTCTTTCTCTCTTTCTCTCTCTCTCTCTCTCTCTCTCTCTCTCTCTCTCTCTCTCTCTCTCTCTCTCTCTCTCTCTCTCTCTCTCTCTCGTTCTCTTGCTCTCCTCCAGATCTCGGCACAAATATGCTGGGAGAAATCAAAAAATTTTTTTGAACATTCGAGAGCGTCGCTTACGCGACGCTCTGGAAAGGACAACGCATAGGTGACGCTATCTAGTTTGCCCATGTCGCACATACCATCGCTAGCTAGTGACGGTATTTGCGACGCAAGCATTTAGCGTGGCATAAGCGACGCAAGCGACGTATCCGCTTCAAAAAAAAAAAAGAATTCGAAAACATACCGTCGCTTATGCGACGCTAGCGCCGCATAAGCGACGCTACTCATGTTTTTTTCAATTCGGGGGCGTCGCTATGCCCCCCTATTTCTTGTAGTGTGACTAGCCAGGAAAGCTTGATTTGCAACTCGCATAATGGACTTGTTCTGCCTGGACTGATCTTCCTACAATAGAACAGAGACTAACTCCTCAAATGATAAGGCATTTGGATTGCCTTTCATCATCAACCGAAGAGTAGAAGCAAAACTCTGATATGAATCAGGAAGACCATCCAGAATAGTCTGCACAAGTGAGCTATCTGGTATAACCTCATCAGCAGAAATCAACTGTTCCTTCAAGTCTTTGATCTTTGTTAGGAAACTGTCCATAGAATCACCTTCATTCATGTGCTCACTCTCCAACTGTTTTCAGAGGAATAATGGCACGTTTGAAAGACAAAGCTATCAATGCATGTGGCTGGGCATCTCTGCCATCCCAGCGAATCTGCTCTACAGTAGGTGTAGCAAAAACTGCAGCACGAACATGAATATGCCGCTTATACTAGCGAACAGAAACAAGTATATACCTTTGGCACAAAAAGACAAAATAGCTTGCACAAGCGCTCCGATAGTACATTCGGAGGCCGAAACAAGCTCAAATCCTGATTTCGGCACCACAAAGCGAAGAAGTTTTGATCTCCAAAACACCTGAGTATGCTCACCAAAATTTGTATGATTCTGAGACTACAACCGGAGGAGTATCGATGCCACCCTCGATGAAGCCATGACCTTCTCTGATACCAACTGTTGGGGGTAGACGTCCGCGGAAGCACGCAAACAACACAAGGAAGAAGAAGAAGCTTGGAGCACAACACACAATACTGAATGCATTACTACAGAATGTACAAAGATAAGTAGCCCATTCGGGCAATAGGCGTATATACAAGCCAGGGGAAAAAAACCTCCTAAAGAGGGGAAAAAGTGCCCCGACGGTCCTATCGTGTTCACACACATCACTACCTAAATGTATCAACATTATCCATAGCTTCCTCTATGAAAGCCTCTTCCTATGTGATTCCTTGTATTCTTGAAACACTCTTCCGTGGTGTGGTTGCTCAAGCCACATATATTGCAAGATGATGAGTTGTATGGTCTCCCCCTGCCTTGCTTTCCTCCTCTACCCCTTCCTCTAGTACCTCTTCCTCTACCTGTGAAGTTTACTTGAGAGGTACTTGCCTCTTCTTCATTCTTTCTACCTTTGCCTTTATCTTTACTCTTATTTCTATCTGTGTAAAGGGCAAAAGATTGATTACCTCTAGAGTTGTCTCCATTCACGTTGAGCTTTATCTCATGTCTAAAGAGTTCAATGTGTTGAGGTCAGGTATTTGCATATCCATATATAGGTCCATTACTGTGGTGACGGACTCCCACTTATCATCGGCCTTGATGTCATTTTTGACTTGCCTTACTATCTCCTCCTCTTCTATCTCCTGTCCAATGCTCCCAAGTTGGTCAGCTACATCCTTCATTTTGGTTACATAGTCAGCTACACTTTGCTTTGGTTGCTTCTTCAAGGTTGTGAACTCCACCCATAGCTAGTTCTTCCTAGCCCTTTTATTTGATAAGAAGTATGAAGAAGGTACTTCCCAAGTCTCTTGGGATCTCTTGCAATTCCTAATGTGAGGTAATAAGAAATCAGATATTGAGTTAAGTATATAAGATGTGGCTAGATCATCCTTTGCACACCATGTAGTTAGCGTTTCTTGCTCTTCTCTGGTAGGTTGATGTTTGCTTCTAAATATTGGCATTTCCTCATCTCTAGAGATCTATCCATATAAGCTTCTTCCTTGGAGATATGCTTGCATCCTTAGGGAGCATGTTGGATAGTCGCTTCTGTCCAATTTGTTAATGAATGATGGAAATCCATCTCTGATGTTGCTTGTTAATGTTGCTATGATACCACTGTTGAAGGAGATGGTAGATAGTTTTCAGAGATGAAGTGGTGTTGCAAACTCCTTCTTTACACCAGCCAAGAACAACTTGTGGAGAGAGTAGTAGATACCTAGAGCTTCCTAATGGTGAGAAATAATCACCTATAGGTTTTGGAGCATGATCCCCTAATCAATGGATCAAACCAAATGAGTAGGAAGTTCAATCAAGAGCTTAGACTTGCTATTTTGGCCTCTACACATGTTTAGTAAAATGAACACTGCTCTCAATCTACTAGCAGTTAGCTGAATTATTTTTGGGACTATCTGATTTAACTTAGATAGCTATCAATCATGAGTCATTTCAATAGAAAAGATCAATTGTACACTGAGAATGATGCTTAGCAAGTTGAAGGACTATCCCGATATTTTCGTGGTGCTACATTGTGCAGACAGGTGACCAGTAATGTGAAGATATCACAATATTGGAAAAAGAAATGACAATGAAACTTTGTAACTATAAAATAGACAATGTCCTAAATCTATAGAACTTTAAATAACATCAAATGATCAACTATGCATTGAGAACAAGCTCTGATAGTTCACTGTTCTGATATGATCATAGGAGAGACGTGAAGTAGAGATATGATCAATGTGTATGTATTAGATCACATAGAAATACAATGACATTGGCAATGTATAATTGCACAATGTGAGGGTAGTGATGGAGCTATGGAGTGAGCTCTTTAATAACAAGAAATCCCTCTCAATTGATCTCCAAATTGGGCTCATTTCCTCGCAAGATTTTGATCCACTTTTATAGCTATACTTGGAGCCAATCTTTTAATTCAAATTCAAATTCTCACCATAAAGTGAGTCCTAGACTTTAGGCTTTATTCTCTCATCTATTATACATCAAGAATTCAAGATTTGATTCCTCCTAACTCCTTGTGGGGTTAGGGCAATTATCATATGCACTTCCACAAGGATAAAAAAGTTATTGAATTTTACAAGGGAATAGTCATATGTGACTATATGAGATACATGCTAAAATTCCACGTATGTAGGCTTGGATGTATTTTCACCAACAACAAATATGTCTCTCTTTTGGATCGCTATCATCCAAGCCTAATGAATGTTGTCTCTCGTTAATTCCAAAGAATCAATGCCAAAAAACTCCTACAAAACCAAAGATAAGAGAAATTTGAAAATAGAAAGCATAGAGAAAGAGAAAGGGTAAGTGTACATGCACTAGTTACCACAATGCAAGATCTAAAGAGAGAGAGAGAGAGTGTGTGTGTAGAGAGAGAGATATGTGTGTGCACAAGACAATGCAGATCAGAATTTAGTTCATACACGCAAGTTTCGCAGACGCAGTGCTTAGTTCAAATGATGTGCAAAATGTCAAATTTTTGCTTTTGAGTCCTTGTATGTTTAAAAGATAGTGCCGATATAAGCGTCGATATAGGCGACGATATAGGTGCCAAATTAAATGTCGATAATTCTAGCAAGTTATTGATGCTTATACCGACGATGGCACCTATATCGTCGCCTATATCGACACTTATATCGGCAATGCGAATAGATACGGACGATCGGTTTTAAAAGGTCACACCTGTTGGAGAAGATGGTGGATAGATTCTAGAAATAAAGTGGTGCTCCAAAATCCTGCTTTACACCAACTAAGAACACGTTGTGGAGAGTATAGTAGACCCTATGAGCTTCCCAAAAATCACAAATAATCACCTATGTGCTTTAGAGCATGATTCTCTAATCAATGGATAAAAATAGATGAGTAGAAAGTTCAACTATGAACTAAGACTTGCTATTTTGATCTCTACACATGCTCAATAAAATGGGTAGTTCTCTCAACCTGCAGCTAGTAATTGAGTAAATTCCTTTTGGGAGTATCTGAGTAACTTAATAGATACCAATCACAAGTGATTTCAATAAAAATAATCAAGTGTACACTTAGAATGATGCTTAGAAAGTTGGAAGACTAGCCTGATATTTTCGAGCTGCCACAATATGCAGACCAGTGAGAAAACATATGAAGATTTCTCATGATTTCAAAAAGAAATGACAATGAAACTTTGTAGCTATGACGTAGATAGCATGCTAAACCTATACCATGTTGAAACACATCAATTGATTAAGTATGCACTAAGAACAAGCTCCGAGAAGTTCACTATTATGAGATAATCATAGCAGAGAAGAGGAGTAGAGATGTGATCAATGTATATGTATTAAATCACATAGAAATACAATGACATTGGCAATATATAATTTTGCAATGTGAGGGTAGTGAAGTGGCTATAGAATGCGCTCACTAATCACAAATATCCCTCTCAAAACAATCAAAGAATCGGGGCTCATACACACAAGATTTTGACCCACTTTTATAGCTTGGTGTTCGAGCCATTTTTTTGAATTCAAATTCAAGTTCTCATGATAAAGTGAATCCTAAACTATAGGACTTACTTTCTCATCAATCAACTACCAAGTAATTTGAGATTTGATTCCTCCTAACTCCATGTGAGAGTGGTGCAATTAACATATGCACTTTTACGAGGATAAAAGTAAATTGACTTTTACAAGGGAATAGTCATATGTGACTATATGAGATAAATGTTAATTGTCCAAGTATGTAGGATTGGACTCATTTGCACCAACAGCTCCCCCTCAAGCCTAACATGCTTGGTCTTCATTTATCTTTAATTTCTTGTAATCCAGTCATCATCTTGAACCTGTTCATCTTAGTTCGATCCAAAGATTTTATTAGCATATCTGCACATTGCATACTTGTAGATACATAGGAAAATTGGATGTCCTTGCTAGTAGCTTCTCTCTTACATAATGATAGTGCACTTCAATGTGCTTAGTCCTTGCATGATATATAGGATTAGTAGCCAAATTAAGTGAGTTAGTGTTATCTCCAAAAATCATTGGAGTATGACAATGTAATCCCAAATCTGTGAAAAGTACCTTGAGCCACATAGCCTCTTGTGCTCCATTTTCTAAGCCTCTATATTCTGCTTCTGTTGATGACAATGCTACATTTGGTTGTTTCTTTGATTACCATGATATTAGCTTCGAGCCTGCAAAAGATAAGTAGCCAAAAGTGCTCCTCCTATCATCTTTTGCGCAAACCCAATCTGCATCAGAATATATCTTGATATCTAATTCAGATGTAAATGGATAGAACAGTCCTTCATTTATAGTACCCTTTAGATATTTTAGGATCCTCTATGGAGCTTCCATGTGAGGTTTTCTTGGTGTATGCATAAACTGGCTTAATATACTTACTCCATAACATATGTCCACTCTTGTTAGGGTTGCATCATTGGGACTCCCAACAAGCCTTTAATAATTTGTAATGTCTTCAAGGAGTTCTCCCTCATGAGAACTAAGTTTGTGATTGAGTTCCATGGATATATCTACTACTTTAGAGTTTTCAATCTTAAGTTTAACTAACATATCAAGAATGTAGTTCCTCTAAGTCATAAAGACTCGAGAATCTGAATATACAAGTTCTAATCCAAGAAAGTATGTTAACAAACCAAGATCATTGATTTAAACTCTTCCATCATCTGAGATTTAATTTTCTTGATGCCATTGGCATCATTTCCTGTAATGATAATGTCATCCACATAAACACATAGTAACTAACTTCTGACTTGGTCTTCTTTATGAATAAAAAAGAATCTACTTTGCTATCAACAAATCCTTGATCCTACAAATCTATGACAATCCTATGGTTCCAAGCTCTAGAACCTTGCTTTAAACCATAGAGTGCTTTCCTTAGCTTGCATACATATTCTGGTTTGTCCTTGTCTTCATATCCTAGTGGTTGCGCCATGTAAACTTGTTTTGAGATCCATCCATTTAGAAATGCGTTTTTAACATCTAACTGATACAAGTTCTGATTCTTTGAAGTAGCAATACTTACTAAAACTCTGATTGTTGGCATCTTAGCCACATATCTTATAATCCACCCTTTTGCTACTAGCCTTGCTTTATACGTGTTGACTGAACTATCTGAGTTTTTCTTTACTTTGCAAATTCACCTAGATCCTATTACCTTCATGCTTGGTTTCTTGGGAACCAAATCCCAAGTTTTGTTTTCATGAAGTGCTTCATTTTGTTCCTGCATAACTTCTCTCCATTCTTTGATCTTTTTATCTTGTTTAGAAGGCTATTGTGACATAGAATCTTTAGTCATGTATATAGAGTGCTTGGTGTCTAGTCATGTGTCATAGACATACCTTATGGGTTTTTTACTCTGCCTTTGAGATCTTTTGAGCGCTTGATTGGACGACTCTAGAATGTCTTCCAATTGTTTGAAATTTGTCTTGCCGTTGGACTTCCAAGCTTTAAAGTCAATCTACTCTTCATCTTCTGAGTTTCCATCTTCTGATATTTCTGAATCTACTTGGGTCAGAGTTGGAAAATCACTTTCCAAGTCATAGGGTAGCTTTATTTTCCTGCAATCAGCTTCAAAACATGAATTATTTTCATCAAACACCACATCCCCACGAACTATAAATCCTTTGTTAGTAGGATTGTACAACCTATATCCTTTTTAGTTTTGGTCATAGGCAATGGATATACACTTTTCAGCTTTTAGATCAAGCTTCCCTCTAATCTATGAGGGTATATGTGCATAAGCAATGCACCCAAAGATTTTTTAATGGTCTAAGGAAGGTCTCGTGCCATTCCATGCTTCATAAGGTGTCATTCCATCGAAGGATTTGGATGAAAGCCTATTAATTAAGTCTGTGACTGTGGAAACAACCTCTGCCCATAAGTAGCTCGGAAGTTTCTTTTCATTCAACATTAATCTTGTAGCCTCTAATATTAGTCTTACTCCTCCTCTCTGCCACTCCATTCTATTCAGGAGTATATCTTCTTATGACCTCTCTCTTTATACCTCTGTCCTATAAGAATGAGTTGAATTCATGTGAGAAATACTCACCACCTCCATCAGATCTAATCCTCTTCAAGCTTTTACCTCTTTGGTTCTCAACCAATGCCAAATACTTCTTGAAACAAGTGAACACTTCATCTTAATGCTTGCACTACAAGGAATATGAGCGCATAGCGACAGTTAACGAGACACAATTTTGCCGCTATATAATTGCGTAAAGCATCGCAATAGTGTCGAGCACGCAAGGTTGGTTAAACGATGATAACTTTGACATTCTTATAGATGTGTGGAGTGATACGACAGATACATTGAGCATCACTAAAGCAACATCATAAAAAAGAATCGCATAACTAAATTTTTTTCTATCTACTATAATTATATATGAATGAATCATAGTACCTTGATCCTGAGATTGATGGCTCTCCGCTAGGACCCCACACATTTGTGTGCACAAGCTCCAAGTAATCTTCATACATGTATCCCTTTCTGTTGGATGGTTGTCTATGTGATTTTCCAAATTGGCATATTGCTCCACATTTGTAAATCATATGTTGCTTGGACACATTTGGAATGCCAAGCACACTTTGATACCTGCATATTTGCTTTAGTGTTCTTTCACCTATATGGCCTTGCCTTTTATGTCATATCTCTAGTTCAGATAGGGTTTGATCTTTGTAATTGAAGAGTGCAATGTTTGTGGTATCTTCTTCAAATGTAAAGAGTCTACCATATTTCTCACCTTTTGCAATCCTCTTGAAGCCTTATTGAGGGTCCTCCACATATGTTCCATGCCTTGTGAATCTAACCTAAAAGCCTTTCTGAACAATCTACCCAACAATAATTATGTTTTCTGTTCTGGTTGGCACATATAGCACCTTAGTTAAAAGGTTCATGTTACCATCAGATGCTTTAACATTTCCAATCTTCTTAATAGAGCGTCTAGTGTCATCGATTGTCTGCATTTCATGCTTCCCTTTAGGTTCTTCAAGATTAGATAGCAATGCTACATTTCCAGCCACATGATTAGAACAACCAGAATCAATATAGAAAGGATGTTCATCATCTTTACCTTGCTTGGATGTCATGTTCATGATCAATAGAGAAACCTACTTGGTCTTCTGTATAGTTTCTGTAGTCTTTTTTACCTGTGAAACCTCCTTAATAGTTGTTGTTGTAGCCTTGATTGTAGTTGTGATGGAAATTGCTTCTTCCATTGTTAAACCTACCTCTCGATTGTCCATAGCCTCCTCTTTGGAAGCCTCTTCCTCTCTGATTCCTTGTGTTCTTAAAACACTCTTCAGTGGTGTGATCAGTCAAGCCACATATATTGCAAGGTGAAGAGTTGTATAATCTCCCCGTGCTTTGCTTTCCTCTTCTACCCCTTCCTCTAGTACCTCTTCCTCTACCTGTGAAGTTCACTTGAGACGTACTTGCCTCTTCTTCATTCCCTTTACCTTTGGCTTTATCCTTACTCTTATTTATATCCCTGTAAATGGTAGAAGATTGATTACCTCTAGAGTTGTCTCCGTTCCTATTAAGCTTTATCTCATGTGTGAAGAGTTTCCCTAGCAATGTGTTGAGGTCAGGTATCTATATATCCATATATATGTCCATTGTTGTGCTGAAGGACTCCCACTTATCTTCAACCTTGATGCCATTTATGATTTGCCTTACTATTTGCTCCTGTTTTATCACTTCTCCAATGATCCCAAGTTGGCCACCTACATCCTTCATCTTGGTCACATAGTCCGCTACACTTTGCTTTGGTTGCTTCTTCAAGGTTGTGAACTCCATCCAAAGCTGGTTCTTCCTAGCCCTTGTATTTGATGAGAAGTATGAAGAAAGTAGTTCGCAAGTCTCTTTGGAGGTCTTGCAATTCCTAATGTGAGGTAATAAGAAATTAGATGTTGAGTTAACTATATAAGACTTGGCTAGAGCATCCTTTGCACACCATGTAGCTAGCCTTTCTTGGTCTTCTCTTGTAGGTTAATGTTTGCTTCTATATATTGGCATTTCCTCATCTCTATAGATGTATCCATATAAGCTTCTTCCTTGGATATAAGCTTGCATCCTTAAGGACCATGCTCGATAGTTGGTCCTATCCAATTTGTCAATGATTGATGGAAATATCTCCCATTTTTCTTGTTTATTGCTTTGGTACCACTATTGGAGGAGATGGTGGATAGATTCTAGAGATGAAGTGGTGCTACAAAATCCTACTTCACACTAGGCAACAAGTTCTGAGAGTAGAGTAGACCCCTTGAGCTTCCCAACAATCACAGATAATCACCTATGTGCTTTAGAGCATGATCCTCTAATCAATGGATCAAAACAGATGAGTAGAAAGTTCAACTATGAGCTAAGACTTGCTATTTTGATCTCTGTACATGTTCAGTAAAATGAACAGTGCTCTCAACCTAATAGTAATTGAATTAATTCCTTTTGGCAGTATCTAATTAACTTAGATAGTTACCAATCATATGTTATTTCAATAAAGAAAATCAAGTAAACACGTAGAAAGATGCTTAGCAAGTTGGAAGACTAGCCTCATATTTTCGGGCTCCTACCATATGAAGACCAAAGAGCAAAGATATGAAGATTTCTCAAGTTTGAGAAATGCAATGACAATGAAACTTTGTGGCTATGAAACGGATAATATTCTGAACCTATACCATGTTGAAACACATTAATTGATTAAGTATGCACTAAGAACAAGCTCTAAGAAGTTTGTTGTTCTAAGATAATCATAGCAAAGAAGAGAAGTCAAGATGTGATCAATGAATATGTATTAAATCAAATAGAAATACAATGATGTTGGCAATATATAATTTCACAATGTGAGGGTAGTGAAGTGGCTATAGAATGAGCTCACTAATCACACAAATCCCTCTCAAAATGATCCAAGAATCTAGGCCCATACATGCAAGATTTTGATCCACTTTTATAGCTTGGTGTTGGAGCCATTTTTTTAAATTCAAATTCAAGTTCTCACAATAAAGTGAACCCTAGACTAGAGGAATTACTTTCTCATCAATCAACTACCAAGTAATTTGAGATTTGATTCCTCCTAACTCCATGTGAGAGTGGTGCAATGAACATACGCCCTTTTACAAGGATAAAAGTAAACTGACTTTCACAAGGGAATAGTCATATGTGACTATATGAGATAAATGTTAATTCTCCAAGTATGTAGGCTTGGACTCATTTGCACTGACAACTCCCCCTCAAGCCTAACATGCTTCATTTCTCTTTGATTTCTTGCAATCCAATCATCATCTTTAACCCGTTCATCTTAGCTCCATCCAAAGATTTTGTTAGCATATCAGCACACTACATACTTCTAGACACATAGGACAATTGGACATCCTTGCTAAGTAGCTTCTTTCTTACATAATGATAGTGCACTTCAATGTGCTTAGTCCTTGCATGATATATAGGATTAGCAACCAAATGAAGTGCGCTAGTGTTATCTCCAAAATTCATTGGAGTATGAGAATGTAATCCCAAATCTGTGTAAAGTAGCTTGAGACACATAGCCTCTTGTGTTCGATTTGGTAAGCCTCTATATTCTCCTTCTGTTGATGAGAATGCTACATTTGGTTGTTTCTTTTATAACCATGATATTAGCTTCGAACCTGCAAAAGATAAGTAGCCAGAAGTGCTCCTCCTATCATCTTTTGAGCAACCCTAGTCTGCATCAGAATATATCTTCATATCTAATTCGATGTAAATGGATAAAATACTCCTTCATTTATAGTAACCTTTAGATATTTTAGGATCCTCTTTGTAGCTTCCATGTGAGGTTTTCTTGGTGTATGCATAAATTGGCTTAATGTACTTACTCCATAACATGTCCACTCTTATTACGGTTGCATAATTAGGACTCCCAACAAGCCTTTGATAATTTGTAATATCTTCAAGGAGTTCTCCCTCATGAGAACTAAGTTTGTGATTGCGTTCCATGGATGTACCTACAACTTTAGTGTTGTCAATCTTGAATTTAACTAACATATCATGAATGTACTTCCTCTTAGTAATAAAGACTCCAGAATCTAAATAAACAAGTTCTAATCCAAGAAAGTATGTTAACAAACCAAGGTCACTGATTTTAAACTCTTCCATCAACTAAGTTTAATTTGCTTGATGCCATTGGCATCATTTCCTGTAATGATAATGTCATCCACATAAACACATAGATAAATAACTTCTGATTTGGTCTTCTTTATGAATAAAGAAGAATCTGCTTTGCTAGCAACAAATCCTTGATCCTACAAATCTATGAAAAGCCCATGGTTCCAAGCTCTAGGAGCTTGCTTTAAACCATAGAGTGCTTTCCTTAGCTTCCATACATAGTCTGTTTTGTCTGTCTTCATATCCTAGTGGTTGAGGCATGTAAACTTCTTTTGAGATCCATCCATTTAGAAATGCATTTTTAACATCTAACTCATATAAGTTCCAATTCTTTGAAGTAGCAATACTTACTAAAAATTTGATTGTTGGCATCTTCGCCACATGTGAGAAGGTTTCCTCATAATCGACCCTTTTGCTACTAGCATTGCTTTATACGTGTTGATTGAACCATCTGAGTTTTTATTTACTTTGTAAATCTACCTAGATCCTATTACCTTCATTCTTGGTTTCTTGGGAACCAAATACCAAGTTTTGTTTTCATGAAGTGCTTCAATTTCTTCGTCCATAGCTTCTCTCCATTCTTTCTTCTTTTTGACTTGTTCAGAAGACTCTTCTGACATAGAATCTTTAGTCATGTATATAGAGTGCTTGGTGTCTAGTGATGTGTCATAGCCATACCTTATGGGTTCTTACTCACCCTTTGAGATCTTCTGAGTGCTTGATTAGATGACTCTAGAATGTCTTTAGATTTTTTGAACTTTGTCTTGCCCTTGGACTTCCAAGCTTTGAAGTCAATCTACTTTTCATCTTCTGAGTTGCCATCTTCTGATTTTTTTGAATCTACTTGAGTCAGAGTTAGAAAATCACTTTCCAAGTCATAAGATAGCTTTATTTTCCTCCAATCATCTTCAAACCATGAATTATTTTCATCAAACACCAAATCCCTACTAACTGTAAATCTTTTGTTAGTGGGATTGTACAACCTATATCTTTTCTAGTTTCGGTCATAGCCAATGGATATGTGTGGATATGTGTATGTGTGTGTATGTATGTATGTGTAAGTGTATGTACGTAGGTATGTGTAAGTGTATGTATATATGTATGTGTATGCATGTATGTTTGTATATATGCATGTGTATGTTTGGGTATGTATATATGTGTAAGTGTATGAATATGTGTATGTGTAAGTATATGTGTGTATATGTATATGTGCATATGTATGTGTTTGTGTGTCTATATATATATATATATATATATATATATATATATATATATATATATATATATATATATATATATATATATATATATATATATATATATATATATATATATATATATATATATATATATATATATATATATATATATATATATATATATATATATATATATATATATATATCTGTGTGTGTGCATATGTATGTTGTGTGTGTAGGTGTATATGAAGGTATATGCATGTGTATATATATGAGCATGCATGCGTACAAGTATGTAATAATGTGTGTATGAGTATGTGTGCATGTGTATATGTAAGTGTATGTGCATATGTGTATGTATGTGCATGTGCATGTGTGTGTGTATATGTATGTATGTGCATGTCTATGTGTGAGTGTATGTGCATACATGTGTGTATGTGCATGTGTATGTGTGTGTATATTTATGTATGTGCATGTGTATATATACGTTTATGTGCATGTATGTATGTGCATGTTTATGTGTATACACACACACACACACACACACACACATATATATATATATATATATATATATATATATATATATATATATATATATATATATATATATATATATATATATATATATATATATATATATGCATGTGCATATATATGAGCATGCATGTGCATGTGCATGCATGTAAATATGCATATGCATGTGTATAAATACGTGTTAATGTGTGTATGGTTATGTTTATATGCAGTAATGCACACATGCATGTCCTTTTATGTGTTTGTAGATATGTTTGTGCATATGCACGTGTATGTGTATGTGTATGTGTATGTGTATGTGTATGTGTATGTGTATGTGTATGTGTATGTGTATGTGTATGTGTATGTGTATGTGTATGTGTATGTGTATGTGTATGTGTATGTGTATGTGTATGTGTATGTGTATGTGTATGTGTATGTGTATGTGTATGTGTATGTGTATGTGTATGTGTATGTGTATGTGTATGTGTATGTGTATGTGTATGTGTATGTGTATGTGTATGTGTATGTGTATGTGTATGTGTATGTGTATGTGTATGTGTATGTGTATGTGTATGTGTATGTGTATGTGTATGTGTATGTGTATGTGTATGTGTATGTGTATGTATATGTGTTTGTGTGCATATATGTGTGTGTATGTGCATGTGTATGTGTGTGTATATGTGTGAGCGTGCATGGTCTTGTATATGTGTATATGTGTATATGTGTATATGTGTATATGAATGAGTAATTGTGAGTATGTTAATTAATGTAAATAAAACAATTTAAGTGGTGTACAACCAGTGAAAATTATACTTACAATAATTAGCCATATTTTATGCTTGGTGAACATTTTTAATAACCTTTAATAGAGAGAGAGAGTGAGAGAGAGAGAGAAACAAAAATGAGAAAGAGAGAGAGATGGAAATTAAAAGAGACAAAGGTAGAAAGAAGGGGAGAGATAGAGAGAGACTAAGAGAGGGATTAGAAAAGAGAGAGATCCAAAAAGAGCTCATAACCGCAACATAGATCTGAACATTGGAGAGCTCTTCGATCGGATGTGTGTAAATGACAATCGACGAGTGGCCCAACATTTTTCTATCAAAAGTAACCTCCGCATAAGCGATGAAAAACCATTGTCTTTTCGGTAATTTCTTGTGTCATATAAGGGATGCATATGCATCATAGAAGCGACATCAAATAGCATCACATAAGTGATGGTGGCTGATAAGTTGTATAAGCGATGCTTAGGACCAAGTCGTATAAGCGATGCTTACAACCAAGTCGTATAAGTGACGCACAATGAGCGACACTAATGTTTACGTCGCTAGGAGCATCAGTCAAAACATCAAAAATAACATCAAGATAAACGTTGTTCAGACGAGGATACGAGTTCGATGCTTGCTCCGACAAAATGCTCGATCACGAACTGACAAAAATGTGTCACGTTAACCATGGCTATGCCCCCTTTATTCTTGTAGTGATTCTTGAAGACAAAACAAAAGTCTATGTTAATGATTTCTTCCTTCATCCATTGAGCAATGATCATTGCCCATAAGGGACCCATGATCCCTCAAATGTTGAAAGAGATAATTATCATTTTCAATTGGATGAGTCTTTTTGAATCACGGGTTTGATTTCATTTTTCTGTAATTTCCCTTCTTCCCTTTTTCATTGATATTTCTCCTCCATGGGAAAGAACTTGAGTTGGATCTTGCGTTTGGATTTACAAGGTTTTCCGTGTAGGTCTCAATGATAACAAAGCCAATTATAGAGCTTTCTGTATCTCGATCCTCTTCTTTAATGGTAAAATAGTGTCTTCTACCAAGTCTGGTTAACATGTTTCTCCTAGATAGGTGCCTCCAACTCCTTACTCTTTTTTTTTAGGCCTACTTATTTCTTTCCTTGAGATTTCCATAAAGTCATCCGAGTTTAGCTCCATCTCTTGAGTTGTTATTACTAGTTGCCTTTTCATCAATGTTTTTCCAATGGATGGTGAGGTTTTAACCCCTCATGGAGAAGATGATGTAGCTTCATTAGTCTTTCCTTTATGGGCTCCTTTCCTTAGAGGATAAACAAGCCTTTGGAAGGTTTTGGGAAATTACATTTACATCTTGTTCAAGGGGAGTCTCCTTAACAAGGAAATCAGTTTCTTCTCACTTTAACAATTTCGATTGGCCTGTTTTACAACTGAGAAGATGATCATAACAAAACGATAGGCCACATAATTCAAACGTTGTTATATAATATTGAACAACACACGGTTTTTTATCAGCTCATGAAGAATAATATATAGTCGCCATTGCTGAGGTGGAGAATCCTTCACACATACATAACTCTGTAGATACAAAAGTGTAAACATAGTATATAACATAAAGCTGTTATCTACTTCAACATCGATCTCAGAATTCTAATATATTAAGTTAGAATCCCGAAAGCTTTCCCCTATGGCAGATTGAATACTTTCAATCCTTCTTATTTAATTTTGGAAATTTGTTTAAATCTTCCCCCTATGGCAGACTGAATACTAGCAGGAAGTCATGGAAACTTGAGTACTGATGTGTGCGTTTCATTGTTGAGGACATGAATAACAAACAGGTCGCCCACTTTCTGTAAGCGTTGATTATGTTACATTGAATAACAAACGAGATCATGAATGTGCTTTTGAATTAAGCTTACGCAGCATATGTCGTCTGATCTAATCTATACAGAATCAATGGTAGTTGGAGGTAATATAACTTGCAGGGTGGACCATCTCGACGTGGCCGGGATATGAAGAGAAAATATATGTGGCTTTTTCAAGCGGGATACGAACTTTTTCAACCGATTGATTGATTGAGTGTTGCAGACTGTGGAGAAAGATGTGGGCGATGGCGGAATCCAACCAAACGGCATAAGATTTTGTAGGCGGGAAGGAAATACGTTAGTGAGACGACGTTGTTGGCAAAGATTGGGGTTGGTGGGAGGGATATTGCACGAGGCAAGGTAAAGTAGCTGCATGCGTGTGCCCCCGTGTGCGTGCGTCTGTAACAGCGAGCATGAAGTGTGTGTGTGTGGGTGTGTGAATGTATGTGTGAGAAAGAAAGAGTAATAGTAAGTCGCGTGAGTCGGGTTATGTTTCGAATATGATAGGGTTCTGGTGAGCTATGCGACATTGCTAGCACGAGAGAGAGAGAGAGAGAGAGAGAGAGAGAGAGAGAGAGAGAGAGAGAGAGAGAGAGAGAGAGAAAGAGAGAGAGAGAGCTCTGTTTGGATCCCGAATCATATGCAAGCCCTGTCGTTGTAGACAGGACTAAAATCCTCCTTTTCGGCCGTGCTGGAGCTTAAGCTTAGCGGATGATATCTGGCAGTCAACCCAATGAACCCATCGTCTTACACGTTCGGATTTGACTCACAAGACCACGCCCACTTCAGCTGTTGACACAGATCGTCGGGGAAAAGGATTCGTCAAAAGCCGACGATGGAGGAGTCCGAGCATCTCATGGATCTCAATTGTCCTCTACGGTGACTGGGAAAATGTATCTCGTCAGTTCTACGAGAGACGCGAGCGCCTTCCACAAGGTATCGATAGTGTGAGACTATTTAAGTTTGCGTTTTGGTGAACTAGGCGACATGGTTAAGAAGTAGCCATAACAGAGAGAGAGAGAGAGAGAAAGAGAGAGAATTTTCGATAAGGTCAGTAAGTTTCTGCTTTGACTATGCAAGGATCATAAAGAGGAGAGTTGAGATAGCACAACATCCCTTGGTGGGTACCCTCTCCCTTTGAGATTGCCAGGTCATTGCAAATTTAAGAGAAGGGTGTTCCGGTCCATTTTCCTTTTCTTTTTTTTTTAATATAAAGGAAATTTGGCTTTAGCCTACTCTCTCGGACTTGTATTAAATAAAAGGAAAAGAAAAGTACAAGTGAAGGGGGCTAGTGCCCACGGGAGCCCCAAAGTCCCATGACCACCCACTTCCAATCTTCACTGATTCTTACTAATCTTTTGAGTTTACTCCAACTCTTCCATAGGGAGCACACTAAATTCGAGGCTTTCGGGAAAATTGGGCTTGGGGAAAACAAAAGGGTCAGGATGTCAAGATTCTTCCAATTTGGAAATCCCATAAAAGTCAACTCATTCTTGTTTCTGAAGATCAATTTGGCCCACAAAGCCTCCCCATTGCACCACGCCTTAATCATCCACTTTGCCGCATGCTTGTTAGCCATGTAGCCAATGTCCAAAATACCAGGGCCCCCACTATCCCTTTGGCTAGTGCAGATGGACCATTTGACTTTAGGCACCCCCGGCCTATTGTGGTCACTCGTCCAAAGGAAGTTTCTACAAATACTTTCCAGTTTGGATAGCTCGTTCTCTTTTGGTCTCCAACAAGAGAGGAAGTAAATGGTCGACGAAATGAGGAACTTGTGAATAACCATTGCACAACCCGTAAGATTGATTTGCATACCTCTCCAATACTTTAGCTTGCTTTTGACTCGTGCCCCATGACAAGAGCTGGTCCATTCTCCTTGCTTGTGCCAACTTATGTGCAATTGTTCATGTAGACAAAAACTCCTTTTTTTTCCCTTGAAATCAATATGGCTTTAAGAAGAGGAAACATACAACAATGCTTTAGAAAAAGGATGGAGAGGAGACTAATAGACCTTTCATTCCCTAGATGGAGAATACGATTCCATTTCATCTTATTACCCTCAAATACAAGAGAATCGTTGAAAAAATATTGTGATGTTTGTTCCTCATTATGAAAAGATCTAGGAATTATTCTAGGGAAAGCTCAAAACGGTTACCATCAAAATTATTAGCATTTCTATTTTGTCAATCTTTTAGGAGGTTTTTCCTCTAATTGGATTTGATAGGGATGCAGTTGGGCAATTGATTGGTTTCCTACACAAGGATTGTTTGTCAACTGATTATTCAATTGACTTGTAGGATTAATTCTTATTGATCTTTAAGATTCTCTATCATCTCCTCCACCTATTGGGTGCTATTGCGACACAGAAAAGGGGCCTGAGTCTTTGTTTCCCGTGAAGCACCTTACACCAAGGCAGAGTGATTTTGATCCATGAAGATTTAGCATTTTTTTAGATTCATCCTTGAATAATCTACAAGATAAGAAAAAAATTATTGGATTCAGTGAACGGATGCCATATGGTATGAAAGTTCAAGTACCCTGTGATTCTTGACTACTTGATGTTTCATTTCCTATTCACTTTTGCATTAATATTCTCCACTCTAAAGACCCTCAAGAACTCGCCCATTGGGTTTCCTCCCTCCATAGTAAGCCTTCAAGAATATGCCCATTATGGGAAACCAAATGGAGTCTCTTTATCTTAAAGGAGAGGGATATGGTTATGGCCGATCCATCTTGGAGCACCCTCAGAGTGAAGAGCTCTTTGTTCTTGAAAACAAGCTAAGACTAGGACTTGCATTGATTCTGCTCCATCTAAACATTTCCCACACAATTTGTCAACGATTTTCACAATGCAAATGATTCCATACTAATCTCTTGTTGAGTCATGGGAATACCCTTTCTATTGAGGTCATTGGTCCGAATGAATCTTGTATTATCCTTTTTAAATACAAATGTTCTTCTTAAACATATAGGAACTATAAATATTGTTGGTTCTTTATTATTGTTATTTTCTTTGCCACACAGAGTGGTCGAACAAGCCAAAGCAATTGTTTTCGTTCTACCCATGTACATGAATGAATCAGCAACGGCACATAGTTTTTTCATGATCTTCCAAAATATCCAACATTTTCAAAGTATAATTTGAGTGTTCTACTGTTAACTCATTCTTTTTCCATGTTTTTGCACATTGAGGGCAGCATTTTCATGGTATACTTCAAGTATTTGAGTGTGAACGAAGTCTTAATCGTGAGGCATTGTATAGAAGGAGATATACCCCATAGAAGATTTAGAAACAGAATGTGGATTAGAGAGAATGAGGGAGGATCGATTTCCAAATAGGAAGATTGGCATAGAATGGACTATGTTTTAGTATGTTTGGTTTTGATAGATTGTATGACATTGCTTGCAAAAAACCCTCACGAGAGAGAGAGAGAGAATAAGGGAAGATCGATTTGCTGATAGGGAGGATTAGATTAGGTTATGTTTAGTATGTTTGGGTTTTGGTAAATTATGGGACATTGCAAGCCAAAACAGCCATGAGCATAGAGAGAGAGAGAGAGAGAATTGGCAAAGAGTTCTTCGGGTTCTAGAGTCTAGACCCTGGTGGATTATGGTCCATGGAATATTGCAGGAAGCTGCTATAACCTAGAGAGAGAAGATTGTATTCGAGCCGTTGACATTATGCGGTAGATGGCGAGAGTGAACTGACTGATAAGGTCTCGACAATATCCGAAAGTCAAGTGGCTTCGTGGGCATTTCGTACCTCCTCTGTTAGGTAACATTGCGCTCGTCGATAGGATTCTCGGTTGATGTGAATACGTAGCAAGTTAGTAAAAGCGACAAGCGAGATTTACATCGCATGATTACAACAATAACCACCGTGATCACAGTGAAAATGAGTGAAGATGATGATGACGATGACGCTGATCATCTTCCAGACCGCATCTGCGTATATAGTACAAGGCTTGTAAGCAGTTCCACAAACCACGTGCCGCGCAGCTTTCCCTTGGGCCTTGGCTCGCATGGTCTGTTGATTGAAGAAGCTGTAGGACACACACCGTCTTTCTTTGTACCTGTCTTTAGGACTTAGTCTCTCCGCCATCCGCATCCTTGTCAGTTTCTCCCCGGGTACGAGGTACTTGTGCACGGCAGAGAGACACAGGGAGACGCGGAGTCTAGACAGGAAGAGCGAAGGAGAAACTATGGCTCGCTTTGACAGAGAGAATAGCACTGTAGCATTGCCTCATGTGGGCTTCGCCACCTTTTCTTCGCTTCCAGTGAGCCCGAGATCGCACGCCGCCTTCAAGCGACCACATGGAGCTTCGCCGTCCCCGCCGCTGCTGCCTCACCCTCATGCGGACGCCTCTTATCTTCATGCGTTAGAGGGCTCCGACACCCGAAGCAACCCCTTACGCGTAGTGCAGATATTTAATCCCATTTTGGTAAAGACAGACGCTGCTAACTTTCGGTGTCTTGTGCAAAGACTCACAGGCAAGAGTGGATGCTCCCGGAAATACTGGAATAAGCTTCGGAAGCTCAGTGCCATATCCATGGTGGAAGCGGACTTTGTTACAGAAGAGGAAGATATGGATTCTTCAAGCGAGATCAGCAGTTTCGCCTTTTTTGCTCCGAGTGATAATGATCTAGAAGAGGTAGTATCGGGGTTTTCACAGAGTAGCACTAATACCTTCAGCGAGCTAGACATACATGAGGCGCTTGTCTCCGATGGGCCACTTCCTGACCTGACGATGCTGCCACCGCTCCTCAACTTTCCACACTCCCTCTGTATCTAATTGCCTTTTCGCAGCGCGCCCTGGAGATGCTCAAGTAGCTGCCAAACAGCTGAAATCAGACGGATATGAATGCACTTTACATATGCACAAGCTTGTACAAAAGCTGCCTCCAAACTCTTTCTTCCTAATCTACTAACTTGTACGAAAGACCCCATCGCCACAGGCTATTGCAGGCACCCACGCTTCGAGAATCGCTGCTTACCCGACCTTCGTTCAAGGTGAAGCATCCCTCGAAACGCTTGCCATCAAATTGTAGTTAGACAACGAGCTCTTAAACACATCGATTACCCTTCACCTCCCGTATATGTATATACTTTTCAAGGCATGGGGAGCTGAAGAAGCCAGCCACCACGATGAAGTCATTTCCCTGGAGCTGGCTTCCATTCAAATGAGTTCAGCTTTCCTCCATCTCCAATTTCATGTCATGTCTCACTCAACACATGCACATCACACAGCAATGGGATATTCCTATGGAATGAACTTGATCTACAGCCATAGCTGCTATATTAAAATTGTAATTCAGACAACAAGCTCGCTGTTACTTTACATAAGCGTTGGCTATGAGCTAACCATGAAGTCTAAAATCTGCACTATAAGAAATTTTATTAAACACGGATTACAATTTGACCTTTCATTACTTGCTATTTTGCGCCCTGTAAGTTTGATAGTTGAGATATATAATGATTTGAAAGGACTCAAACAAGCCCCATTTCATCTCCATATCCTCTCTAGCAAGCTAGCAACAGAAGAGATTACTCAGACTTTCCAAACAAACCCATCAGAACCATCTTCCAGATTAGGTCAAATGAACCAAATTTTTTTAATATGTTGAAAATCAATGTGAGATGCTTAGTTGCTTTACTTGAATAATGGCCTTCAAAGTCTAGACCCCGTACACGTTTCATTAGTTGGTTGGGTAGAAAAGAACACGTGTGTATATGAGTGTGATAGACACAAAGTGCATAAGGATGGTTTCACATAGGACAATCGGAACAAACACCTCAAGCCACATTGTTCCACTTCGAAATAATAATGAATGGAGTGCTCCTCCGTTCATCAATTCACATTAAAGATGGAACAAATCCATAGGTTTTTATATGATGCCCCCTTGGTGAATGTAAAAAAATGGTTGTAGTTATGATTATTGCTATGTTTATGGTTATGTTCATTTTATGGTTGTGGTTATAATTATGGTTATGGTTATGATTATGATAAAGCAATTCAAATGGACACCATGAAAGCAAATGGTTTGGTTAAGAAAGTAAATAAATAATGTTTTCATGTTCACATGGACTGCAACTTAATTGGTTTGGGAGGAAAAGGGGAAACGCTAAACCACAAATCCCCAAGAGCAATGCTTAAAATGAACATTTTTCATCTTAAACATGCAAAAACAAATTTATACAGAGCATCGATTCAGTCTGACATATATACAATCTAGCACTCGATGTACTGAACAACACAAAAATGTTGCATATGTGATATGGAAAATGAAAGGAAACTTTATGTGTGCATGTGTGTGTGTGTGTTGAGAGTGCTTGGCTTGCTCGAGTTGACCTTGATTGCATCACTTGCATGCATCTCCATGCTCTCCGCATGAATGGCAAGAAGTGGATATTTTTGACACATGAGCATCATTGCTAGTTTGACAACATTGCTTTTGGCATTGCTAGGTATGCATCACTTATGCTAGGATAAGAGAAAAACTTCATAACCATCGCTTATGCAGCAACATGTGTTGCCTAACTCAGGTCCACAAATTAAAAAATAAAAAATTCCTTAATGCCATCGTATAAACAAAGATCCCCTCATTACTTATGCAAAATTTCTATTTTTTTGTTTTATATAGCTTGCCACTCATCCCCCCTTTCTTTGTAGTGGTAGAAAAATCACCCTAGAATTGTGCTGAGATATCAAGCACAACATGTGATCATCGAGGATGGTATGTATCATTTTTCTTTCCTTTGATATATACACTGAAGATGCTAATATCTGTTAGAGATGTTTGCAATGTGCTTCACCAAATTAATCTACTATGAGTGATAGCATATTTGTTCTTTTGCCAACTCACTCATTAGCAATCATTAGGGTTTTCTTTATGTACTATTCTTTATGATTTGAACACGCTATACGATCGTATCAGGTCATTCTTGTACATTCTCTAGATGTAATATAAGAAGAAGAAGAAGAAGAAGAAGAAGAAGAAGAAGAAGAAGAAGAAGAAGAAGAAGAAGAAGAAGAAGAAGAAGAAGAAGAAGAAGAAGAAGAAGAAGAAGAAGAAGAAGAAGAAGAAGAAGAAGAAGAGGAAGAAGAAGAAGAAGAAGAAGAAGAAGAAGAAGAAGATCCTTCTTTGTTGCCTCCATCTATGTGTGCTTCTCTTTTTGTGTGTGGGATCTCACTTTGTTATCTCCTTCCTCTTGACATGGTATCAAGTCCAATGTAGCTCTAGAGAGCCCATGAATAAGGCCAATAGTGAAGAGTCTCGGAGAAGGCATGGAGATTAATCATGTGCACTTCCAAAAGGATTTGAGATTGCTAGGAAATTTGTTGTGCAAGTACAAGTTGGCACTTCAACCTCACTTTAGAGGCCACAAGCTTAGGCCTATAGAAAAACACTTCACTTGGCCAACTTATAAATTGCATTCTATTCCACAACTTCAAAAAAGTTCATATTATAATTTTAAAATTTCATGTACTAACATCGAGTCATAACAAACGAGAACAGAGGTATATTATCTTTTTAATTTGAAAAGAAATGCATGAAATGTAACAAAATAGCCTCAATTTCTTATCCCACCATGAAAAACTAGTTTTTTGTTCAATAAGTGCCACTAAAGACGTCGATTTCTTGTATCAAGTTCACAAAGTAGTAAGCCAAAGTATTTTTTAGGACATAAAAAGCTACCTAATGATCATTTCCTCTCATCGAAGCTTTACATTCCATAGAGTAGCCAAAAAGTTCAATATGTTTCTTACAAACCTCTTGGTCCTCATCTGGGCACTCATTCAGACCACTTATTTGCATTCTAATGAAGCTGATTTAGGCTTCATCTTTCTCTACAACTATGCAATCCCTGAACATTTTGAGAGCACTTGCTAGTGTCATCCCTAAAAACAAATTGATCAATTAGAGGTGATCGCAAAAGAGATGTGGCTGAGCAACATTGCAATCAGAATTACTTGTGCTAGAGAATAATTCCAAGACCCAATCATCATCATTAGGGAACGACTCAATCAACCTTATTATAAGCTTTTGGGCCTCCTCATGAGGATAAACCAATGTCTTGTCCCCTGTCACATGACAAAGCTTCTTTGCAACTGCAGGGAACATTAGTACATTCGAAATTCTATTCTCATTGCAATGCTCCATGAACCTCCTTCTATCGACTTCATCATAGTAAGCAATTGTCAAGCACTTGATTGCACTGACAAGCCTATGGTGTGGGGTGTGATTTGTGCTTTTCTTTACCCTATGAACATTATAGTAAGTAAAGGTGTACATGTGATTTCAAGATAAGGGAAAAAGCGAATAATAGAATGAAGGTCAAAGAAAACACCATGTAAGACACTCTACAACATCACACCTTGACTTCAATCTTGTGGAAATAGAGAAAGATTGATCCGTGCTATGGAAAATGATGATCCTCATAGTGGTGATAGGGTCCATTCAGCAAAATTTGTTACCATCTTTTGTATCTATGGGTGCTTGAATGGCTCATCATCATTAATGGAACCACTCATCCTAAACCCATATGAGATGTTTGATTTTAGAAGGGAGAAATGTTTGCTAGGAACTATTGTACAAATTTTATTTACATCTTCACAAAATACACTATAATACAGCGTTTGAATAGGGTCAATTGGGTTCAGAAGAATTTAAAGTCCAAAGGACACATCCTCGAACTCCATCTTCTTAGCCTTTATTCTGGACTTCTCATGCCTTGCCCTTTGGACATGCAAAAGGAAGATAGTAGGAAAGTCCTCATTGGCTACACCACTCTTCTTATTTCATGGTTCCTACAAAGAAACAAGGGGCATCTGTTCTACCAGTGATTCAAAGTGCAATATACATGAATGTGACCAATGATTGGCAATGAATAAATGGATAAAGTCTTTGATAGGCAATGAAGATAGAACAAAATGTGACCTAAAATTATTCAAGGTGATGATAGGCATGGACTACTTATGAAAAACAATGCCTCACATTGATCTTGTGCTGAAATGTACTGATGCCCAACATCAATTTTTTTTACTGAAACTCAATGTCTAGCATCAAGATTCTACTGAAACTCGATGCCCAGCAATGGAATTTTACTGAAACTTGATGCCTCGCATCAGAATTCTAATTAATCTTGATGCCTAGCATGGGAATTTTATTGAAACTTAATGCCTAGCATCAGAATTCTAGACGCCTAGCAGGAAATATACTGAAACTCGATGCCTAGCATCAAACTTTGGGATGTATCTTCCTATAGCTCCATACCTAACATTGAATAGCACCAACTACATATACCAACATAATCATACCGAATGCTGGTAAAAGAAGAGCTCACCTAGTCATAGAACAATATAAAATATTCACATAGTGCTTTGTATGTGGAGGTGGTCCGGTATTCTACCTCAACTTCATTCCATGTGAAGCAGCCAAGCCTCCTCATCATGACCTCTTGAATCTTCATATAAACCTTGTGACTGCATTGAGAAGTTTGAAACTAGATGATCAGTTATGGAAAAAGCAATGGAAAACACTTCTTAAGTCAAATGTACCTACTTTTTTAGCTCTATGAACATCTCCTCAAGACTCAGTTCTCTTGAAATAACCCTTAATATTGTGGAAATTATCATAGTATCATCCTTGATGCCTTGTAGAGCTCTCGACGTGGTGAGCTTCATGTTCTTCAAACTTCTTCAATGGAGAGATCCGAACTCTTTCCCCTTCCCTTTACATTGACCTGAGGATCTAGCTTTGCCTTCTTTTTTTTAATCCCTTTGCCTCCTTGTTCCCCACATGGTGAATATCTTATCTCGGAGCTCCCAAAGTTTCCCTCTCCTGAAGGAGACTTGGAACCATGGCTTAAACTTTCTAAGTACATCTGACTTCACATGATGGTCCACAACAATCCCAACCTCTATCACACACTACTTCCTCAAATTAGGATGGATCCTACCACCATCTTCTCTAAGTGTGTCGATGTAATCATGGTTGAAAAAACGTATACACTCAATGGACAACATCTTCTTCTTGTAGTCATTGTCATTGTTGTGGTCCCAAGCTAGGAGCTTTGGCTCCTCTATAGTTAAACCAACATAGATCTTATATTCTACATACCTAAAGACGTATGTAGTTGGGTGCTCTTTAACTAGTTGTCCTCGGGCCTCTATAGAGTATGGTCCTCCAATAACATAATATTTGTAGTCCTCATATAAGATTTTGTTGAACTCCTCAACACAACTGCACTCATTTGGATCAACCATTACCAAAAATGGTACAATAGTTGCATGTGGATTGATTTTCATTCTCTTTTTGAGATTTTGAACATGGAGGTTATGGGGTTCCCTTATCTCAATGGGCCTCCTTCTTATAAGTGGGTCTATGGGTGCTCTGTGAATGATGGTAATCGAAAGATGGAAAAGTTCTTCCTTCTTCAGGAGCTTTCTCTTTACAATATCCTCTCTCATTTTATTTTGCTCAATTAGCAAGATTCCAGATGCAACTTCTCCACCATATGCAACAATCTTGTCTTGGGAGTCTAAGTTTTTTGTTGATTCTACATCTATGTGCTTGTTTATCTTCTTCTCGGGCTTCTTTTGTATCGATTACTTATCCTTTCACTTCATAGGCATCAAATTTGTTTGTTGTGTTGGCATGATGTTTCCTTGTATCTAGGGAAAAAGATCAACAATAAGATTCTCAATTTGCCTACAATGCAAGCCTCTCTGGCACACAACAACCTAGGCAAAGCGATTCCATTTTGCAAATAGAATCCCTTATTCTTTTGTTGTGTCTAAGAGAAACAAAAGGTTATCTGAGTCCTCATCCTCATAATCCACCTTGAACACGAGTCTGTATTGAAAACCTATGTGGTTGTCATCTTTCCCCTACCATAGGCCCCTGTAAATACAAGCAGAGTGGCATTTTTCTCCTCTGTGTATTGGAGGCACCACTCAAGGTTTGTCATGTCTCATAGTGGCTTATCATTCCTGATAACTTCAATCTCTTTGGACTTATCTTTCCTCACCACCTCTTCCTCAATTCACTTGACAATGCTATGGCCAACTGATGAGCTACCCATTGGATTACTAACACGTTTTGGTCGGGTTCTTGCGCGCTTAGGGGTGCACATAGGGTGCGAAGAAAGTATCTTAGCTTGAAAGATGTCAGTATCTAGGAGATCTTTCTTTTTTGGTTTTTCTAGGTCTTAGGTCCTCGGCTATATAAATCACTCAACCCCTCCTTTCGCATCGGTTTCACCAGGTATGTCGAGGGGTTCTCAAAAAGGAGGTTAAAGCATACTAGCTTGGTTTGAAAATTTTTTGGGTCTATATGAAAGCGAACTCAAGAAAATAAATCCTTTATTTCTTAAATTCCAAGATTCATCAAAATCAGCTATTAAGAGCCATAAGGTTCAAGGATGAATGGTATCCTTTCTTCGTTGAAGGCAAAAATGTATAGTTCGTTCCTTATCATCGCTATATTTTCCACATGGGTGTAGCCAAATTCTTTGATATTCTCAAGTTTACTCTCACTAGTTTCTTAATTCTTAATCTTATAACCCAATTTGGTTTGTAGCTTACACATGTTAGAATGAGGAGTTATAGAGACACACCCTATTTATGCGTGAGTCAATGTCTATTTCAAAATGGGTCAAAATACTAGTTCTAAAGGCTGATCGAGAAGCTTGATGTATTAAAGCAGGTTGTTCTTCAGGGTACAAAATCAAACCTTTGGAATCATTGAAGTGGCTAAAATCCGCAAAAACAAACCTTGACAGAATGAGAAATGAGAGTAAACACAAGTCTATGTGTGGCAATTAGTCTGAAATTGCTAGTGCAATTCATTGGTAGCGTTTCAGACAATCTCAAATTATCCATTTTCCTACAGCATTTTTCTCTTATAAAAAATAGTGGCTTATTCACTTTACTGTGCCAAGTCACTCATTGCCATACTATATACATATATATTGAATTTATAAGTCTTCTATGCATAGAAAGGGGTTAATCATTGCATTCTAAATTGCACCATATGCAAAAGTATAAAAATGCACAAATTTGCAAAAACAAAGAAAGGTGAAGAGGGTTGCCTAAAGCATCTCAGTGTTTATCATTCTGCAAAAAAAAAATCCGTTTCACATTTACTATTTTTCTGCAGTGCAGCAGTAAAAAAAAATCACCAAAAGTATTAAACTACACTACTATAGGTTCCCGATGACATCACTTTCAAATATAATAATTGATTGGTGTATACAGCTAGCAGCAATATAGAGCGGAGAGTCAACTGCATGTTGCAAGCCCAAACACCTAATCGTTGGAGTCTTCCAAAGTACTGTAACGCATGGGATCCACTATCGCACTTTTAATCGAGGGAAAAGTCATATGCACAAGCCTACTATCGTTAGCAACTGAGCCACTGAAATCCTAGTCAGCACATATTTATTCTCTATATATAAGCATTGCATAATGTAATCTGGCATTGATCATAGAAGCACCCATACAACATTTGTATAGTAAAGAAATCAAAGCCGGACTCTACCAAGATTAATACATTGCATGGGATCAAATATGTCTCTTTAACATCAAACACACATACCAATCAATTATCATTAGCAAAAATGACATCATCTAAAAAATGTAGTTCATTAACGTGAAAAACCTGGAAGGCCTATGGTGTAGCTCAAGCATAAGCACCACCTCCTTTACTTGTCAATCCGCGGAGACGTGAGGACCGGTATGAAGACCACGAGCCAGTGAAGGCACAAGTGCGTGAGTGAAAGCACACAAACATGCACACGCATACACACAGGCGCACAAGGTAAGATCAAAGAGAAGAACAATGGAAAGCTTCGATTGCAAAAGATTTCTCTTACAAAAGCTCTATTTTCTAACAAGCTAACCCAAAAAATGAGCTCTGTAGCTCTTTTTATAGTTTTTTGAGTAGTTTTGGCCCTGTCCAGACCTAGTGTCCGGCCTAGTTAAAGTTTAGGTTTCAAGGCTTTTTTGAGGGCTCAAACGGAGTCTAAAAATTATAAAAATTGGTAGGATTATACTTCTAATGCTCCTCAAGCTCGAGGACTCCTCGGCTTGCACAAAATGGAGGTACAAAAAGGTTAAATGATATTTACAATTGTTTCTATTGATGAAAATCACTATTTTATAAGGATTTCTTCTGAAAATTTGACGTACACTTCTTGGAGCTCCCTACTTGCTCCTTCTTCTTGTGTGCACACTTCTCTGATGCACTTATTATGCTTGTCCTTGACCTTGAACTTCAACACTCCCCCCCTATTGAGTCTGTCATCCCGGACGGACCCTTTTTGTAATGGTTGTTCTAGGTAGTTCTTTGAGAGGTAGTGTCCATGTGGTAGGAACCATGTCCGTGTATCTTCCAAATGTGGAAGGGTTGGTTGTTTGTCCGGTTCTTCATTTTTCACTGCGAGCCTTTGCAAGTTGTAGTCCCTTAGTATGTGCTTCTTCCTTGGATTCTAGCATGACTGTGTTGTTGTGAGTCTCTATTGGTGACCTCAAGATCTTCCAAAGATGATGTTCATAGTAGTCATGCCAAGTACTCGTAACCCATAATGAATGATGGGTAATTGTGTTCGTGCATGGGTTGAGGAAAGTATGTGCCTTGTGCATGGCCTTGTAATGTATCCCTATGCATGCTTACTTGGAAAATGCATTGGAAGAAGTATGGTGCAAAAATTGGGGGTCTTGAGCTAAGTGCTCAAGGGTATGCCGATAAAGAGGTTTCCTAATCTATCATGGTTATGGTGTTGCCAAAGTAAAGATACTTACCATGGTGAATGGTCCATCGATGTTTATCTCTTCGTATTGTACACCCGGCATTGTGATGGACCATCGGCTAGTCTTTCATTGTCGATTCTTTGAGTGCCGCGTCCTGTCTCCTTTCTTCAAGGCAACATTTGCCAACTACTGAGAATTGACTCTTTAGCTCACCCTAAGCAGGAGTCTTCTCACCTAGTATACATACAAGGATTTGCAAGGTACCAGAACTACTCCTAATAGATATCTTTTGGATGCTCTCATACATATAGTAGTTAAGGATCTCTCAAGTTGCAGACCTTCAAGATCTTCCCTCCTACCATGGTAAGGGGAAACAATAGTCGTGGATGCCATGTTCCTGCCAAATTCTTGACATCTACTATCATCTGCTAGCCGAGACACACTTGTATCCAAACTGATAAATGTCCAGTAAGCAATAATTCCACCTTCAACTAAGCATGACTCATTCATGTTACATGAGCCAAACCTGGGAACAAGTTCTTTCTCTCTCTTTTTTACTTTTTCCCCTTTTTTCTCTCTTTTTCTCTCTCTCTCTTTTTTTTTTGTTTTGTTTTTGTTTTTGTGGAGAGGAACAATGTCACAAAACAAAGAAGACAAACATTAGTATCAGTAAAACGAGTTGACATATGTCAATGTGCTCTTGTGCATGGGGCTCTCAAATGTGTCTATGCACAGCCGTGTAATGTGGCCCTATATTGATGCATACTTAGGAAATGCATGACCTAAATGGTGCAAAAGACAGGGTTGTGCCAAGAGCACATGGTTGTCGCTCATCGAGGCTTTCGACGTTATGTGCGGATGTTGATGCCATCTATCTTGGAGGTATCCATTGAACCTTGAAATGATGTAAGTGATGGATGGTTGAATGAGAATTGGCCCTTTTTCCTTATGGGGATCCATTTGAGAACAATCTGTGACTATGTAGTGAGCACCTTTGGCCTATTCACCCTTGGCTAGTTTTGTGATTGTTGTGTCCCTTGTGGTTGGCGCTTTAGGTTTTGTAGGGGTCACTACTGCTTTCGGCTTCCAAACCCATATCCTCGATGATTGTCTTTGGACTCTTGTTGAAGAGGTGAGTTGGTCTACTTTTGGTCTTCGTGTTGGGTTCGGACCCTTGGCTCCCTTTGGCTTCTTTGTTGAGACTTTTCTCATGCGAGAGAGCATAGGTTGTTGTGTATGTAGTAGCTTCTTGGGTACCCATATTTGTAATTGTCCTTGTTGAGCTAGAGCTACTTTCTTAGACACCCAAACTTGTCGGATACCTTGTGGTTGAGCTTGTCTGAGCTTATTCCTTCGTCTTTTGGCCCCCTAGTTGTCTTGCCTGGATGGGATTTGTGGGGGCAAGGCTGGTGGTTGCTCTCCTTTGCGTACCCAGATTTGCTTCATGCCGTTGAATGGTGTCTTTCTATTTGCTAGAGCAGTTGTCTTGAATTGTTGCACTTGCTTCTGAGGTTCAACTACTGTGACTACTTTACCCTTCGAAAAAGAAGGAGGGTCTACTTGCCTTTGCGACTGTCCTTCCATGATTGAGTCCTTCTGGATCATAGAGTTTTTGACACATACAACATCTTACTCGTGAAGGTTAGTCTTAGAGGAACTAAAAGAGTGGGTGGTGCCATGATCTGTGAGCATGCAATAATTCTCTAATTCTAATGTAATGCATTGTTCATGTACCCAAACTTGAAGAAGTTGACTTCTGAGGTTTAGGTTGACTGCATGGTCATAAATCCAATCTTGACCCAAGACAAGTGGTTCTGTAAGGTCCTCATCTTGACACACTAGCATTTTGACTTTCATTGGGACATCTTGAAGGTAGATGGGTCGCCCAAACAAGGGGTTTCCACACCTCCCAATCCTATGAGATAAGCTTCTATGGGATTGATGTTCAACTGCAAGTCTTGGCAGTGGAAAAGTCTAACTGCACTAGTTGCTGCACCTGAGTCAATCAATGCTTTCACCGTTCTTGCACTCTTTCCTTGTCCTATCTCTATGGTCACAAAGGGACGGCGGTCAATGCTTTGAGAAGTAATTATGGCTGATTTTCGACACATATCCATGTGATATTTTGGGGCTTTTGAGTTGACATCTAGGCCTAGTCGCCTTAACTTATTTCGCCTAGTACACTCTCTGACCTGTGCCTGTGCCTCTTCTCTCACCCTTAACTCTTCTTCTTTTCGCTTCTTAGCAGTGTTGAGTCTCATTAGCATATCCTCAGTAAGAGGTTCTTGATACAACTTGACTCTACATCCACTGATGTAGTTTGGCAAGATATCAACTTCTAAAGTGGCCAATTGAACAGCACCGCTAGTGGAAATTCTATTAATGATCATGGGTCCATATCCTCGGTCTTCCAATTTATGGGCATGTTGATTTAGCATATACACCAGCACTAAGTCGTCTTCTTTCAATCCTTTATCCTTGATGTGTGCATCAAAGTAAGCCTTTTGTCTTTTCTTTGCACCATAGATACCTGCTGCCGCTCGTAGCCTCATCTTACCTAAGCTTTCTAGATCAGAGATCCTAGAGGACAACTCATGTCCATTCCACTCAAGCTCTTGTGCTACTTTTAAGGCAGGGATGAGGAAGTCCAATGGTAGCATAGCATTTTGTCTGAAGACCATCTGAAATGGGGTGGCGTTGAGTACCGTTTTGTAGGCAACTCGATAAGCCCAAAAAGCATGATGAAGTTATTTGTCCCAATCAGAGTGTTTATTACTTACCATTTTTGTCAATACGTTACAGAGGATCTTATTGGTGCTCTCGACTTGTCCGTTAGCTTGTGGGTGATAGGGGGCAGACTTCTTATGTATCACCAAGAATTCTTGGAGAAGATTTTCAATGACTTCATTCAAGAAGTGTGTGCCTCTATCGCTCACTAACTCTATTGGTAATCCATATCTGGTGAACACGTTCTCAAATAAAAACTTAGCCGTAGTCTGAGCATCATTCTTTGTTGTGGCTTTCACTTCTACCCACTTGGTAAGGTAATCTGTGGCTACAATAATGTACTCTGCATGGGAGTGTCTAGCTGGGGGGTTAATAGGACCTACAAAGTCTATACCCCACTTTGAAAATGCACGTCCTCCCATCATTGGCCTCAAAGGCATCTCATCTTTTCTTATCGGATATTGTGCACGTTGACATGTGTCACATTACTTCACATAGGTATGTGCATCCATATGAAGAGTGGGCCACCAAAGTCCAGAGAATAGAATGGTCTTAATTACTCGTTCAGGACCAAAATGTCCACCTGCGACACCACTATGTGCAGTTTCTAAGACTTTCAAATAGTCTAATTCATGAACGCACAGTCTTAGGTAACCATCTTTGCCTCTTCCGTATAGGTTGTCACCTACTAAGGCATAGTCCTGAGCCTCTTGCTCCATAATTCTTCTTTGTGCTAGGCTAGCCTCTTTGGATAATGTCCCTGATCTCATGAATTCTACAAATGGAGCACTCCAATCTGGAACTAACGAAACGTGATAAAGAGTTGCATGCTCCATTGGGGGTTTTTCCTAGCACACTTACAATTCTTTATCCACTCATGTACTTATTTATCCATGCTAGGCCAATACACTCCTAAACATTTCAAATTCTGCAATGTTTGTTGTTTTGAATAGTAATTTCCTAGCAATCCTTCATGGGCTTGTTGCAACCAACTGCTATGTTCGTCATCCTCAACACAACAAGCTAGTACACCTTCTATATCTTGTTTGTACATGCTTCCTACCAATATGTGATATTTTTGTGATTTTACAATTTCTTCTTGTGATGTTTTAACATTCTTATTTGAGGGTCTGAAGGTTAGGACTGGTACCAACTTATTTGCCCATTTAGGAACAACTTCTAAATTGAACAGATAAGCGTCAGGTAGTTCATCAGACACTCCTTGAGGTGACTCTCCTGAAGTAATGCGAGAAAGGTGATCTGCCCGGAGGTGGGTTTTACCTTTCTTGACAACAACTTCAAAGTCATATTCCATTAGTAAGAGGAACCATCTTACTAAGCATCCTGTACTGCAAGGTTTATTGACCAAATATAACAAAGCTTGATGATCAGTGAAAAACTTGAACTTGTTGGCCAATAAATAGTGTCTAAACTTCTTCACAGCATATACCATGCCTAAGCCTTCTCGCTCGGTTGTGGTATAATTTCTTTTAGCTGGGTTTAGTTGTCTACTAGCATATGCTATGGTCTAAATTCCCTTCATCCGTGGGTTGTGCTAGCACACATCCGATGGCATGATTGGAGGCATCTACATGAATATGGAATGGTTTATTCCAATGAGGAGTGGTCAGTATTGGTGGTGTTCACAAACGCCTCTTCAACTCATTGAAGGAATTTTCGCATTCATCATTCCACTCAAAGTTTCTCAACAAGGCATAAAGAGGTCTAGCTATGATCGCATACATGTGGATAAACGTGCGATAATATCCACAATGGCCCATAACGGCTTGTACCTCTTTAACATTCCTTGGTCTTGGAAGCTCTGTGATGGCTCTTACTTTGTCCTCATCTGTTGATATTCCATTCTTAGAAACAATATGACCTAAGATCTTACCTTGTCGAACCATAAAAACACACTTCTTTGGGTTCAGAAACACTCGATATTCTCTACACTTATTGAAAATCTGTCTGAGCTCAGGGATACGGTATCTTCTTTCTTGGGAATGAAAACACATCCCTATATTCCCTTAATAGAGCTACGAGCTCCATTTCTTCTCTTGCACTTAGTTCATCCCCTATGTACGTGCATCGCTCTTCGTTCCCTTCAATGGTTACAACAATTTTCTTGGTCTTTTCTTTGTTATAATAAGCTTCTCCTATGATGGCCTCTCTCTTAGGCATTCATACAAAAAATTTTCCGTCGTCAACTTCATATTTCTTGAAATTTTCTGGTACCTCGAACAATGATTCCTCTTGTTCTTGTTTCACTGCTTTTCTTTTCTTTTTCTTTTGCCTACTCTCACTTCCATCCTTTGAATTTACCGTTTTAATGCTTGTGAGAGGTTCTTCTTCTTTCTGGTTAAACACTCCTACATCCTCTAAATAGTACTTCTCTGAGTTAAAGCAACTATCTATCACAATGGACTCTAGATCATCGTCATTCTCTTCTTCTTCTATGACATTGCTAGGGTCACATTCTTCTAGCAAGGGCTGACACATGAACACTGAAATATCATAACCCTCCTCATCACAATGAGGTGTCCATTGTTCTTCATTGACTGCAATGTCCATGGTAGCTAAGATTTCTGCCCAACCATGAGGCTCAAATTCCTCATCTGGAAAGATCATCGGTGTATAAGCTAGGTCTTTAGTTGTTCTATCTCCTGGAGAAGTTCCTTCTTCTCTTGCCTTTAAACATTTTTTTCCTCTTCCTCCGCAACCTTGCACATCCACAAATGAGTATCTTCATGCAACTAGGATGCATCAGGTGAACTTCCAGAATGCACAGAGATAGAATCTTCTTTTGCTTTGTGGATAGGATTCCACTGTAGGGGTGGTACATCTCTGAAGGTGTAATCCTTCAAATTGACCTTGGTGGTGACCCCTCAGTGTTGTAAGTACAAGGACTTGATTCCCCAATCCTGTACAATTTGCAATTGTCATAGGAAGGGTCTTCCTAGAATCATCTCATAGAAATTATTTTTCTCAAAGTCACATATAGCAAAGGTGTGCTCAAACTCTACACCAAAAGTGGTTAGAGTTATCCCTTCGAGCAATCCTAGAGGTCTTTCAAAATGACCGTCTGCCATTTGAAGCTTCATTCTAGTTGGTCTTAATGTGGGTTTGCCCCGTCGCTTCCACAAGGAGGTGGGCACAATAGCAACACTAGCACCTGAATCTATGATTGCTTGGGTTGTTTAACCTTGATAGGTGATTGGAAGATAAGTATTACCTTCTTCTCCTTCACTCATGTCCCCTATTTTGTCTAGAGGTATCTCTGGAACTTTTTGCTTAGAGCCTACTTTTGGCATTTTGGAATCAAGTTCTGGAACTTGATCCTTCACATGATTCCATAGCTCAAGTTTTGCTTTGAGCAGCTCTTCTACATGGAGATGACATTGAAACTTAGTGTTCTTCATGACATCAGTGTTCCTTGGAACCACTGAGTCTTCATTTCTTACCAATATTGTGGGAGCTCTGGTCTGAAGAGATTCAGATTCCCAAGGGCCAGTGAATTGTGGCAGCTCTTCTAAAGTATTAGATTCAAAATCTAATCTTTCGTCTTCTTGTTGTTCTGCTTCATCTCTGTAAATAGATGGAATGTCTTGCGGAAATTGATCATGAAGGTCATTAATCTCACGAATAGGAGGGGAATTACCCTTCCCCTTGGCCCATTTCTCCTCTTGTATTTCCTGCAAGAACTCTTGAGAGTGCTCCTGAATTGAAGGAGGTATTCCAGCATCCGTGGAATTAGGAACATACGCTCCCATTGGTGGTGAGCTTCTTCTCTCAATAATTGGTTGAGCCTATGGAGGTAAAGAAACTTGTGGTTTGTTTACCAATTGCTCTAATCTTTCTAGTAAGCCCTGGAAATGCAAATCCAGTTTGACAAAGTTTGTCTGATTGAACTTTCGACTAGTCTCCAGTATAACTTGAGCTTGTTCTACCATTGTCATGCACATTTTCATCCATTCAATCTCTAAATCTGCTCTAGGGTAACTCTTGTCTAGGTTTGCAGTTGTTGGCCCTTCTTGAAGTCGAGCCTGGTAAGCCTTAAACATCATGTCCAAGCCTTCTGGGGTTGGATCTGCAAGAACAGACCCTGGTTGTGGTCTATTTACAATGGGTGGTGGGATGGGATGAGGTGGAGTGCATGGAGTTTCGGCATGCGAGGGACTTTGAGATGCAATATCTTCTATCTTTTTTTTCGCTTCTTTCAGGCTTTCTTCTAGTTCTGATAACTTTTTATTCCACTTATGATTGGCTTTCTCCCTGGTATCCTTCCATTTTCTTGTTTTCCTCTTCCTAGGCTCTCCTGATTCACTCGACTTCGATTGCTCTACTGGTTTATCTTATTTTAATGCTTGTGCTCTAGTAACTGCCTGTACAGGAGCCACATTTCTACTACTTGCACTTGAATCCACCACTAAGCCTACCACATTAATGGTTGTAACCTTGGGTGCACTAGAGGAGTTTGTTGGACAATCTCTGGGGAGATGGTCTTTGTCACACTCAGGACAAAAAGCTTGTATTGTGATAGCCTGACCTTGACTCAGAGATGGTGGGTGGGGGCAATCACGAATGAAATGGTCACCCTGACATCTGAAACAAGGTCCTCTAGGGGCTTGTGGTCTCATTTGTCTCAATTGGTCCTAGGGTTAGGATTTGTGTACATGACATTGGAGTATTCTGGCTCCCAATTTTGCTCCATAGGTGGTGCCTCATACTGATACGAGTAAATCTCACTATGCTCAGGCGACTCAGTGTAATAAGCATGTGGACTACCTTCATGGGAGTAGTCTGAACTATGAGTGTGAGAGTCATTTTCTGAGACCAATGGGGTTAGTGGCACCAATGCTCTATTAAGGCACTGCATACTTAACTGGAATCACATTGGTAGGAGTTGGTGGTTGGTTTCCTAGGACTGGTTGTGGCCTATATGGTGCCTGATATTACTGTTGTGGTCTATGATATGGCTTTTGGTATTGGTTCTGATACCTACCTTATGGGTAAGGTTGCTGATAATTCTGTCTAATAGCCTCCCTGTTGTAGGGACAATCTTGGGCAGTGTGGTTTGTGTATTTCCTCTCAATAGTGCAATATGGGGCATTAGGGTTTCTTTGGGGTTGAGCTGACATTGGGCAAACATTAGCCATGTGGTCGCGTCCGCAAGTATAACACCGATTCAATGAGGTGACTCTTGGTATTTGTCCACTTTGAACTCCTAGCTTCTTGGCAACTTGCTCTGCTATCTCATCCAGTTGAGTGGAGGCTCTGGAGGTGTGACTAGTATAACTGTCAGAGTCTTTACAGAGTTTGGATAGTCCTAACTCCTCACCCAAGTTGTCTTCTATGTCAATGCAGGTCCGCACACACTCTTCTATGCTTCTAGGCTCTTTCAAGTACACATATGATCGTAACTTGGTGCTTAGTAAGCCATCCAAAAACAAATCCACTTGTTTGGCTGGTGTATGTAACTCTGGAGCATGGCATTTTTCTAGGTACTCTCTGAACCCTCTACCTGCTAGTCGCACTGTTTCTTGGGGTGTCTGCTTGAAACTGTGGATCAAAGATGATGTGTTATGCCTGATACCACTCTTGGAAAATTCTACAATGAATTCTTCTAGCAGCTGACCTATATCGCGATAGTTACGACTACTTAGTGGTTGAAACCAAGCCAAGGCAGTGCCCTTAAGAGTCAAACCAAATGCCTCGTACTGGGTGAACAAATCCTCAACCTATTCAGCTCTTAACACTTGTTTGAACTCGGCCACATGATCATAAGGATCTCCTGTCCTGTCAAAATAATTCTTCATTGCCTTGATCACTTGAGTGGGTCTAAGTGTTCTTGGGTGCTCTCAGGTCTAGGCAATGGAAAATCATGTTCATCTCTTTGTTGCCTTTGTACTTGATGTCTCTCTCTTTCAGGTCTTTCATTTTCAAATCTTGATCTATTTCTGCCCAGAGTGTGTGCAAAACTTACCTCAGGTCTCTCTATAGTTCTTTCTCTCTGGGCTTCATGAGCGTGGGATGATCCTACTCCTTGGAGGCCATGGGAAACATTGGATCTTGGTGGAGGGAAAATCAATTCACTCTTCCAAGTATATGCATGTCTATCATGTTCTGTTACTAATAACATCTTCTCTGATGTGTTATCCAGGTAGACAACTTTGCCTGGTATCTCAGGATCTTTGAATTCATAGATGATGACTATGCCCAATTGGCTAGGTTGATCTGGCTTGAATCTCCAAAAGGCTTCCTATGTTTCTCTATTCAAGAATAGTTCTATGCTTTTGTTGTCTTGAGGAATCCAATCTGGAGTGATCACTCTGGTCAAAACTGACTTACCTCTAGGGGTCTGGGGTCCTTGTCCTACATTTCCCTGTTCTAGGTCTCCTATCTCATTCTCACGAATGATATTTCCAAACTCATCGATCCTATCTAGTAGGTTGGTGACCACATACATGGTTCCTTCCTTATCAATGTATGAACCCTCTTCGAATTTCATAGAATCCAGATTATGAATGAAAATTGTGTGTTCTCAAAATCGTGTTTTTGACATGAAAATCACGATTTTGAATGAAAACTGTGTTTGGTTAAAATCGTGTTTTTGGCCTGAAAATCGCGATCTTGAGAATGACCAGAAAATCGCGATTTTGATTGAAAATCATGTTTTGAAAATCGCGATTTGTACCTTAGTGAAAATCGTGTTTTTTGAAAATCATGAAAATCTCAATTTTGGATGAACATCGTGTTTTTTGGAAATCGCAATTTTGGAGCCATAGAGAAGCGTGTTTTCACAAAATTATGTTTTTGACTGAAAATCATGATTTATGAAAATCGCGATTTTAAGCCCACTGAAAATCGTGTATTCTCGAAATCGTGTTTTTTTTTGAGAAATTTAGAAAATCGTGATTTTGAGCACAACCAGAGAATCGCGATTCTGAGAATGACCCCAGAATCGTGTTCTTTTCAAATATCTTTTAGCGGGAAATAGAAAATCGTATTTTTTTTTTAATTTAAATTTTATGAAAATCACGATTTTCAGTCATAATCATGTTTTTTGGCGGGAAATTCAAATTTCTGAGTGCCGAGCAATGGCGAGCTCCGTACATGTAGAGAATCATGAAAAAACACACGCGCTTGCTCTCCCTTGCACTTCCTAACTCCTTCTCGCACAATAATGCATGAAAATGGTGTGAAAATGGTGAAAATGCACTAGAAAACAAGAAATTTCTATGAAGATGAAGATGGAGATGGTGATGATGATGAAGATGAAGAAGAAAAATCAAAAAATGAACAGAAATGACAGTTTTTTTACCTTCCAATGTCGCAAACCTACGATCTTACCATCACAACGCTCGTCCTCGAAGCTCTCTCCCCGACAACGGCACCAAAATTTGGTGTAGCTCAAGCGTAAGCACCACCTCCTTTACTTGTCAATCCGCGGAGACGTGAGGACCGGTATGAAGACCACGAGCAAGTGAAGGCACAAGTGCGTGAGTGAAAGCACACAAACATGCACACGCATACACACACATGCACACAAGGTAAGATCAAAGAGAGGAACAATGGAAAGCTTAGATTGCAAAAGAGTTCTCTTACAAAAGCTCTATTTTCTAACAAGCTAACCCCAAAAATTAGCTCTCTAGCTCTTTTTATAGTTTTTTGAGTAGTTTTGGCCCTGTCCAGACCTAGTGTCCGGCGTAGTTAAAAATTAGGTTCTAGGGCTTATTTGAGGGCTCAAACGGAGTCTAAAAATTATGAAAATAGGTAGGATTATACTTCTAATGCTCCTCAAGCTCGAGGACGCCTTGGCTTGCACAAAATGGAGCTACAAAAGGATGAAATGATATTTACAATGGTTTCTAGTGATGAAAATCACTATTTTATAAGGATTTCTTCTGAAAATTTGACATACACTTCTTGGAGCTCCCTACTTGCTCCTTCTTCTTGTGTGTCCACTTCTCTGATGCACTTATTACGCTTGTCCTTGACCTTGAACTTCGACAACCTACGTTTTTGCTACTCTCGCATGCAACCATGCTTGATCAAAAACATATTAATCTGGTAAAGCAATTAGTGCAACCATTTTTTTCCCCTGAAGAAGTAAAATTGTTCTATTCTTTTCTTGAAGATCTTAGTACTGCCTATCTGATGTGAACATGATTTGATTATTCGGTTTATGAATTCATTCAAGTAAACTGGCATTTGATAGAATCTGAAATCATAATTGCAGAGAAGTCTCTATTGTCCACCAACACCCAGTTTAATCACCTCCTCCCATTTTTCAACAAAATAACCATGCACAATACTCATACATCAATCATGGCATAAGGATGGTTCAATTGTATTCGAATGATGTGTTTCACACTCTCCCTCTTAAGATTCCGCATACAACTAGGATAAAATTTAAACGTCAGGAAATGCTCTCTGATTGACACAATTCAAAAGTAAAGCCAAGAATAGACAACATGCAAGATGCAGACGCATATCATGCATAGCAGATAGAGGAAATAAAAGATTAAAGCTGATCAATAGGATGCAAAATAACTACCTACGGAGATTTTTTTGCAGATTCATAAGCAGATGTTCATACTTTGCAAAAAAGAACATTATACTTCCTCTAACTTGTCTCAGTATTTGAATATGATTAGCCATCAGCTGCATCAGAGATGGACCTCTTGCGTCTTCCTTGATCGCCCTCCTCATGTGATGATTCTCCTCAGTGCTAATAGAATCGCGTGCCTCTTTATTCTCTGAACCTTCTTTCTGCACAGCAACAAATTTGTATGAAAAGCATGCCAACATGCCTTCTCCTCCCGGCTTCTTCATCTGCCTCTCTCCTCTCTGATGTTCTTTTTCCTCTCACAGTGAATCAAAATTCTGATATAGAGTATGTTTCTTCTTGTATCAAGGATTTCGTTCCTTCTTTCTTTTTCTCGGAGGACTCACAAAGAATCCCTTTCTTCCCTCACTCAAGCAGTCAGTTCTTCCCAAAGGAAAACATACATCATTACACTACAACTCTTGGATATCCAACTCAGCGCTACCTTCGTGGTCCTTCTGTGACAATGGGCCTTTTAATTCTTTGCCCACTCAATTATATGCAAAGCCCTAGAATTTCCTATAGGCTGCCTGCCAAACAAAATGTTCTCTCCGTTCACTTTTCTTTTTAGAGCTATAGACCACCGCCTCCATTATGAGTAGCCCCTCCTCAAAATTCTTTGTGAGAGATGCCTCCTCCCCTAAAAAAACCAGAGCGAGCCACCTCCTCTTTTTCTCCCCCTTTCCTCCCTTTTCCCTGTAGGAAAAAATCCACACGTCCCTTTATGCGAACATACATTTGAGAGAATCCCCCAAACCTCATCAGACCTGAAATCTCCTTCACGATGCGGTTCCCCTTTTTCTGATCTTCCATAAAAGGAAGGAAAAAGAAAAACACAAAATGCTATCTCCATGTGTTTTCCTTCTAATTCCCTTCGATTCTTTCCGACCTGTATCTTCAATAGAACTTAAAAGTGAAATACTTCCACCTAATCAATCGAAAACCATGGGTTAAGAGCTACCCTTTTTGTGTGTAAGTCCTCAAATGCCACCAAGCACTTCTTCTCATCAAGCCATAGAAGATCGAATGCATGAATCCACTCCTCTATGTCAACATCATATATTCTTTGCCAGCACATGAAGAACTTGAAATGCCTATCCACTTTTCTCCAAAGGCTTTTGATACTATAAGTGGAATCACCACCACAACGTTTAGAGGACACAATAAGGATCGTCCTCTTTGGATGCACATCATGTTCAATGGTCCTTTCTTGGGCTTCATCACCTGACCTAAGCTTCACTTTCAACTTATTAATAGACCTCTCTTCACGCTTATCAATGTCCCTAGTATATGACCCAAAATATTAGCCAAGGACATGATATTTAATTTCTTTGAATGGGGACGATGCTTGGAATCACCCTTGAGAGGAATTGGATGCTAGAAATCTACTTTATGTGAGGACCAAGTCTATTATGTGAGGGCCAAGTCGATGCTAGGTTGGCATTGTATCTTCTGCAAAGTCAATGGTTGGCATTCAGTTCTCATATAAAGTTGATTCTTGGCATTGACTTGGTCTTTGAAGGTGATGCCTAGCCCAACTTGGGCCTCAAGGCCGATGCCTTGCATCGATCTCTTGAAAAATAGGACTCACTTAATATGCATGAAATGGACCTAAATTCAAATCATTAAGAAAATACAAAAATTGCAATGTCTAAATGTTGTAATCTTTTTGGAATCTTTTTTACTACGTAAATTTGGGTTACTTGTGAGACATTTTGGTAGCACCCTTCTTCTCCATTGTTGACTTTTGTGCTTTTTCTATGCTTTCTCTCTCTGATGTGTTTGCTCTCTATGCTCTCTCTCGACTCGTGGCTTAGTGGAAAATGAGACTCAATTGCTTTCATCTATTTATAGACTTTTGGATTAGTTGAACTATGAAATAACAAAGTTCATCCATATCAAACTAGGTGTAACTTGATGGTGCAATTGGACTATAGAGTTGAACCAAAATGTAACCTTTTATCATTCATATCAAACTTGGTGTGACTTGATGGTACAAAGTCACAATAAATTTGTTCTTCATTTTTTATCTCAGAGACTATTAACATGATAAATAGCGGTGCTTCAAAAGTACTGATTGGAGTCAAATAATTATGAAATGTTATAAGAGTAAATCTTTACACCATTTTTTTGTAGCACCACATATTTTCATTAAATCTAGGAGTGGTTATATGATCAGAGATTTCCATTGTCATCCAGGGTGTGCATTGATTCTATGTTCAACCTTCCCTTGAATTAGAAATAGCAATGACAATAAAACTTGATGCAGCAACAAGACAACAATTTCTCTCTCTTTTTTGTTGATCCATGAGAATCAACATGAATTTTCCCTCTCTATCCACCCTTTACAAGAGCACACAAGACCATTCCTTTGTTCTTCCTACCTCATTTCCATGTTGTACAAACAATCACACGATATGCAGCATCGTAATTGTTCTCCCTTCATTATCTTTTCCTTATTCATAGCTACAATGCTCTGATGTTTTTGTTCATTCAAGGAAAATAGAATTAATTAAAATCTTGATATGTGTGCATAACTTTTGATGATGCAATCCATTTAATCCATGGAGCACAAAAAAAAATGTCCTCCATTTTCATGTTCAGATTGTTCCATAAAACGTCACCACATTAGCCTTCTTGTTGTCTCTTTCTAGAACTATGTTGCGGCAACCTCTTTTGAAGGTCTTCCAAGATAGACGTGAGTAATTGTAATGAAAGAAAAAAATTGTCTTCTAGTGAGATAAAGGAAAGCAAGATTTCCCATCTTGCTAATCCTCCATCATTAGAAGCTCCCGTCTTCCCCATGTCATCTATGGTATATCACCTCTTACTCTCTTGTCAGTACTTTTCTCTTTCCCTTTGCACTCTAGAAGGTTTATCCCATGGTTCCTTCTATGTAAGGACATTTTTTGCATGCATTCAAAAGGAATTCATGGCCCTGCTTACTATAGCATAATATAGCTTATATAATATAAATTGATAATTGATAAATGATCTTCATTTCACACACACAAATTCATTTACCTCAAAAATATGCATACACTGTTATACATACATATAAATATACAAAAATTTCAAATATGTATACACTATAATACATACATACACTATAATAAATACTTTACACATACACAAATACACTATAATACAAATGGGAATTACATGGATTTGTTAGTATGTATAAGAGAGAGAAAGAGAGACCATGAATGCCTTTGTGAGGTTGCTATGCAATGACATTGGTGTCCATCCATGCTCGGTTCAAGGCATTGTAGCCTCTGGCAAGAAATAAATCATAAATAACTGATGATGTCACGAGTTAGATAGAGTAATTATTTTAATAAGTGGCATCAGTAAAATCGATTCTAATGGATTATGCTCCTCCAATTGTTAATGAGCAGTCAAATCATACCTCCTAATCTTGATTTCAGATCATAAATTCAAGAAATGACTATTCACTTGTACAACCGATTATAATGGGCACAATCCATCTTCATAATTATCTAGAGATGTAATTTGGGAGATATAAACACTTGATGTTACACTTCCGCTACTTACACTATAAAGGTAATGCTTGAACATTTCTCTTTGAAGTCAATCAAGATGAGCTCGCTCTTTTTTGTAGATGCTTGGGCCTCACTTGTCTCTAATGAGCTCAATAGACTTTCAAACTTTTTGTTTTCTATTGATTCTTTCATGAACGATGTCCATGGCTTAGAATGTGTCAATGATTATGTGTTCTTGGTTGAGTCATTTAAGTTAGATTCTTAATGCAATAGTGCTCATCCAAATCCACCTATTAATCCTAATCCATAGGATGTTGATCTCTCTTTGATTCAAGTGCATGTGAGTGTTACTCTTAAGGTTAATCTAAATTGTTAATCAATCTATACGTGGGTTCTTGGGATGGTCAGGGGTCTCTAATACAAAGTCCCTTTATGTATTTTCCCCAATCACTCATTAACTTCTAACAATTTCAACAGATTCAACTACCACTTCCAGCGCATAACAACTTCTTAACGAGCACCGTAACCACATACGTAGAACTTCTACTGTTCATTTAATATTACTGTTATACTCACACTTCACTCACAAAACAATAAGATGTCAACGTAGTACCTTATTAACTTCAATACTGAACCTTTTAACCATACAGATGAACACCGCAATTGAATAGACTCATGATAGAATCAACTTCAGTCCATCACCCAGACAGAAGAGTCTGGCAACGCGTCTATCATCTCTTCCACACACTGCTCTATTAATCAGAAAGGTGTTACAATGTTTTGCATGACACCCTTTCAGTGCGCATCTTTTCCTAATTACAATTAATCTACTGGACAATATTCTGGTCGCCTAATAGGAGTAAAGGATGTCCACAAAGAGAGGGAGATTATACAAAGCATGTTCATGTGTTTTAAACAAAGGCCTTTTGAAGTAAGTTAAAGAATATTTAAATTCCTTAGTTTAGATAGACAAGTTGCATTGGACATTGTGGAGCATTGTTGTGGTTTGAAATGTTTGTATAAATTAGTAATGAAGAAACTAAGGTAGCTGGGAGGGAAATTCTTCCACTTAGACAGTGGGAGGCAAGATATACACCCTGGTGCTCACGTGCAAAAGATTGCGGATAACATGTCACTAACACATGTTGCTTTTAATATTACTTTAGTCAAGGGATCTAATGTTCTAGGTTTTAAAATTGCAATGGGTGTGGGGAATTCGAGAATACATAAGATTTAGCAAGGGCTTATCAGTGGAGATCTCATTTTTTATACATGTTATGGAGTTGCAACCAAAGAATCTATTGGTCATCATGCAATGAGTTGGATGATGAACTATTTTAGTTTGCATTGTGAAGTTATGCCTACAACTAGAGGGTTACATTTGTCAGATAACTTTACTCATCAATAATTATTTCAAGTCTATAGAGAAGAGATGCGAAGTAAAAAAATGAGAAGTATGTGATGTATCAACATTTTACTCAATTATGGAAAGAGGAGTTTAACAATGTGAGTATTCCTTGTAAAGTTAGGATGGGTGAATGCTCAATTTGCACCACCTTGAAAAACATGGAAAAGGGGGCCACAACACCACAAGAAAATGATAATTTTAAAAGTCTTCTTGAGAACCATCATGAAATTCAAGCTTTTGAAACAAAGAAGGAAATTCATCATTGAACTAAAGCACTTAGAAATCTAGAGTGTTATATGTGCTTGTTGTTTGATGGTATAGATAAAAAAAATATGTGTGCCCCATTTTACTTGCATTCCTAAGACCATTGGAGATGAATTCCTTATGCAAGTGCACTTGGTTGGTTTTTTGCTATACAATGGAACCATAAAGTCTAAGGCTTTCTTCACATATCCCGATTTTCATAATCATCCAAACCTTATAGTCACTATGATTCATAAATTTTGCAATCATGGGAGGGTCTTTTTCCACCAACTCTATGTTTGCAACTTGATAATACTGCAAGAGAGAATAAAATGTCTATCATCTTTGCATACTTGTTGATAGAAAACTGTTTGAGGAGGTTAAGGTAAACTTCGTTTTAGTTGGGCACACTCATGATCACATTGATCAAATTTTAGTACGTTCTCTAAGAGGTTGGCATGTGATAATGCTTTTTTTTTCCTTCCAATATTATCTCTATTGACTTTTGAAGCATATACTTCAAAACCTAAAGTTCAACACCTTACATAGATTTATGAATTTAAGCAGATTTGCTTAGAGATCTTGATAACAATACTAAGGTTTTGGATCCATTGCACAATATTAGATGTATTCTTGATGAAGAGGACTGATGACATTACTCTTTTATTTGCAAAGTATTATTCATGTTCTCATGGATGGGTGCCTAAAGATGGATAAATGTTTTTATTGCATGTACCTCATTTTACTATCTATGGTGCATAAAAATGACCATGTGAAGATAATAGCAACATGGAAAGATGTGGAAATTTGGTTGAGAAAAGTAAAGTTGGATGCATGTGCTTATTTAAAAAAGAGACTGATTGAGTGTGCAAAAAAATATGCTAGGGATCAAGATGTATCTTGGTGGGATGCATTTTTAACCTTCAAGAAGAGATTATAAATAATACCATTGTGTGCCATTGGCCAATCGATATTCCATTCACATGGGATTTTAGAACACAAAGATAAATGAATGGGGAACAAGCATGTAACACATATACACTTCAAATCTTTATACATCCACCAGAATGGAATATTTATGTAGGCCCAAGGATGAAAAAACATGCTAAAGCACAATGGCAAGGACATTGTAAAGAAATTAATGTTGGAACACTTATCGCAGTTCTTGCTGATGGTGATGAGTCTACTAAACCATTTTGGATTGTGAAAGTTTTAGAGGTCATTAAAGATATTGATCAAAGAAGAATAGAGGCTTTCATAATGCATTGGTATTGTATTACAATTAGGAATGCATACACAGGTAAGTATAACTTAGAAATGGTATGTGACACCAAAAAAAAAACTCAAAAAAGAAAAATAATATTTCGAGTGCATCCACTCTAAAAATGGGTGATGTAGATATTCTTGTTATGATTTTTTCTTAACAAAAACAAGGCACTTGAGGAAAGCAACCATCAATATGATAAAGAAGAACCTTCAGATCTATGTTAGACAGCTAATCATAAGCAAAGAAGAAGATTTGTGCATGATCTTGTAGAATTTGGTATGTACTTAGATGAGGATAGAGCCCTTGTTGATATAGTAGAATAAGAAGAGAGCTCGCAATAGTCCTAGATTGAATCAAATGCATCCAAAGAGGGAGGTTTAGACATAGATCAAGAAAGTTGTTACTTGATCTGAAAATCTATGACATTTTTTGTGCTTATACAAATGGTCAAACATAGTTTGCATAGTGAAATCAAGTTGTAGAGAAGTTTTGATTCACCACGGTTCTCTAACTATGCAACAAAGTCTCTTGGTGTCGTGAGACTTGGTGACTCTTACCATTGTGACATTGTGGGGATTGGAGATGTGGTTGTGCAGTTCATTGATGGTTCAAAATTTACTGTGCATAATGTACACCATGTACCTCAATTATCACGTAGTTTGATGTCAGCTGGTCAACTTGATGACCTTGGTTACAAGGTGGTCTTCTATGCTCAATCCTTTTGTATATCAAAGGGCAATATTGTTATTGCAAAAGGAAACAAAGTTGGCTCACTGTATCCTTTATTTGTATCATAGAAAGAACACTTGTTAGCTGTTACTAAACAGTCTATGGATTGTATTTGGCATGGTTGTTTGGGCCATATATCTCATAGTGGAATTGAAAATCTTTCTCATTCTGGCTACTTACCTGTGTTATCTTTCTCTGATTTTTCATTTTGCGAGCATTGTCAATATGGAAAGCAAACTAGAAATGTGGATAGAACGCACATTTACTCTTCAATTCAACCTTTGGATCTTGTTCATACAGATGTGTGTGATCCTATGCCCACTAGCTCCTTAGGTGTTTCTCTTTATTTTGTCACTTTCATAGATGATGCTACTAGAAAAGTCTAGGTATATCCTATCAAATCGAAGGATGAGGTATTCCCTACTTTTAGAAAATGGCTTGCTTCAGTTGAGACTAAAAAAGGAGCTAAGCTTAAGTCTTTACGTTCAAATAACAGGGGTGAGTATACCTCATATGAATTTATCCTTTTTTGTCAGTCTAGAGGGATTCTTAAGAGCTTAAAACTCCTTATACCCCAATACATAATGCTGTAGCTGAGAGGATGAATAGAACTATTCCAGATAGAGTAGTCTCTATGTTGCATCATGCAAACCTCTCACAAGGTTTTTGGGTAGAAGCAGTATTGATTGTAGTTCATGTGATTAACCTTTCACCTAGTATTGCCAAAGGTCTGAAAGTGGGAAAAGAGTTGTGGATAGGGAAGCCACCATATTATGATCATCTTTGAGTTTTTGGGTGTGAAGCATATGTTCATATACCCAAGAATCTTAGACAAAAGTTGGATTATAAGTCAAAGAAATGCATTTTTCTTGGATATGGTCAAGAAGGACAATTTGGATATCACTTATGGGATGGTGAAACACGGTCAGTGATCTGAAGTAGTGATGTCATTTTCAATAAGTCTAAGATGCATAAACGACCCATTAAGGAGGTTGAAGTGAGAATAGTGGTGTTTGAGGATACTATTCCTCCAGTTAGCATGCATAAAAATGCTACACATAGGGATGTTCAAGAGAATGCCCAATCAGACCAGTCTGCACATGTTCTTGTTGAGCAAGCATTGAGATGCTCCACACATGTCTCACATCCACCTAATAGATATGTTCCAGGTTTAGATTTTTTTATGCTAATAGATGTCCGTGAGCCTTCTTGCTACAAAGATGTTATGCAGACAGAGGATCATGTCAAGTGGGAGTGTGCCATGAAGAGTGAGTTGGATTTTATTCAGAAGAATGGTACTTGGGATTTAGTACCTTTGCCAAATGGTAGGAAAGCTTTACCATATAAATGGGTATATAAGCTGAAATTCACATCAAATAGTGCTTCTCTAAAGTATAAAGCATGACTTGTTGCAAAGGGTTTTACGCAACAACATGGTGTTGATTTTGAGGAAATCTTCTCTCGAGTGGTCAAGGTGACCACCCTACGCATGTTGCTTGGATCCGTTGCAATGGAGAACTTAGAGCTAGTCCAAATGGATGTGAAAACTACTTTCTTGCATGGCGATCTTACATATGAGATCTATATGGAACAACCAAATGTTTATGTAGTTCATGGCAAGGAAAGTCTAGTTTGTAAGCTTAAGAAGAGCTTGTATGGACTTAAACAGTCCCCTAGACAATGGTACCAAAAGTTTGATGCTTATATGAAGTCTCAAGGCTATTCTCAAAGCAGTGAGGATCATTGTCTCTACACAAAGAGTTGCTCAAATAGAAACTTGGTATGCTTGATACTTTATGTCGATGATATGTTGATTGCTGGGAAGTCCTCTTATGATTTGTCAATTCCCAAAAACAAGTTGAGTCAAACATTTGATATGAAGGATTTGGGGATGGCGAACATATTCTTGGCATGCACAGTACTCATGATAGGAGTAAAAGATGCATATACTTGTCTCAAAGTGAGTACATATCCAAAATACTTCATCGGTTTCATATGCAGGGTGGAAAGGCATTGAGTACACCTTTACCCACATATGTGAAATTGAGCAAGGATGACTGCCCCAAATCAGATGAGGAAAAGGAATTTATGACCAAAATTCCCTATCAATCTACTGTTGGTAGTTTCATGTATGCTCTGGTAGCTACAAGACCAGACATTGCATTTGTAGTGGGAGTTGTGAGCAGATATATGTCTAATCCTGGCAAGAAACATTTGGAACCAGTCAAGATGATTTTAAAATATTTGTGTGGCACTAAGGACAAGTATCTATGCTTAGGTAGAGGGAAAGCATCCATTATTGGTTAGACAGATTGTACTATGCTGGTTGTGTAGACAATCCTAAGTCTACATCATGGTACATTTTTCATTTTGCTAGAGGTGCTATCTCTTGGAGATCTCGTCTTCAAGAATGTATAGTTGTTTCCACCACAGAAGAAGAGTATGTTGCAGCAAGTGAGGCATGTAAGGAAGCATTGTGGCTTTCTCGTCTTGCTTGTGATATGGGTTTACCTCAGCATGTATCTTGTTTGCTCTGTGACAGTCAGAGTGCCATTTCTTTGGCTAAGAATCTGGTCTATCATGCAAAGACCAAGCACATTGAGTTGAGGTATCACTTCGTAAGAGATTGCTTAGCCACTAAGCACATTATTCTTGAGAAGGTTCACACTCGAGATAATGTTGCAGATGCTTTGACTAAAGCTCTACCACATGATAGCTTTCAACACTATTGTCACTTGATGGGGGTTACTTGATTCATGATCTTACACAGTCCCTTGTATACTATGTAACATGCCCATCAGGTGGGAGGTATAGTTTGTATACTTACACTCAGGTATTCTTTAATATCATTCTTTAATTTTTCTCCCATGATTACTTTGGCCATATTGGTCTTTAGTAGGAGATTGTTACTGTTAGTGTCTATGTGAAAGGCCAAATGGCCACCGAACACTTCTTTGTATATGTTCTTTAATAAAACATATAGTGGTCTGGTCAGTTACAGACTAGAAGTTCGACCACATTTGTAAGACCTAAGAAATTTGTCTTCGTGCTCCCTATGTACTGTGTCTTTTTGCATATTTTGTAGCCTCTGTGCAGAGTATTGTGTGCGGCCTTAGGAGCTTCGTTTTCTACTTTGAAGATATCATTGTGGAGCTCTGGATAAGAAGAACGCAACATGGTGCATCGCCATCGAATCCCTTCAGCATCATGTAACTTCTCTCCATCATTTGAGCATAGCTTCACATTTGTGTCCATAGGTTGAGTGAGTGGTTTGCATTCACTCATTCCAAATCTGAAAGGAACATCCAACGGGTACTTTCTTTGCATCAAGTAGATGCCATCTTTCCCATATACTATCTCAATGCCTAAAAAGTATTTTAGCTCACCAAGATCTGAAATTTTAAACTCGTTACCGAGTTTTCTTTTTATATCTTGTATTCGTGCAACATTACTCCCTATTATGATAAGATCATCAACATATATGCAAATGTATACCTGTTTGCCTTCTTCTTTCTTCATGTAGAGAGAGGGATCTGCACTACTTGGACTATACCTATACCTTATGAGGTACTCAACCAATCTTTCGTTCCAAGCACGTGGTGCTTGCTTCAGCCCATATAGAGCTTTCTTCAATCTACAAACAAAACATGGATGCTTATTATCTTCAAATCCAATCCGTTGACTCATGTATACCTCTTCTTGAAGATCAATATTGAGAAAATCATTTTTTATGTCAAGTTGGTACAATGGCCATCTCCTTGTTGCACTCACTGCAATCAAGGTTCTAATTGTTCCCATCTTTGCAACCGGGCTGAAAATCTCTTCATAGTGGATGTCGTGAGTCTGCCTGAATCCTTTTGTTACTAGTCTAGCTTTATGCCTAGCTAGAGAACCATCAGCATTTCTCTTTATTTTAAACACCCATTTATTTGGAACAATGGTCATACCTTCATCCTTTTGAACCAGCTTCCATGTGTGATTATCCTTGAGAGGTTTTATCTCTTCTTGCATAGCTTGCTGCCATTCTTTTTGTGTACATGCTTCTTCATATGCATCTCCTACTTTGTCTTTGACCACCTGTGTCATATATACAAAATGCTTTGCAATAAAACTATCATAGCTCAGCCTTTGAATTGGATACCTTGCTCTCGAAGACCTCCTTTCATTTCCTTTTGAATATTGCTTCTTCAACTGGTTCAACTTTACCTTTGGCATAATCACCTCTTCATACTCTTCTTCACTTGCATTTGAATCACTATTTTGGGCAGCACTTTCAGCTTCAAATCTTTCATAACCTAATGTTGGTGATGAGGAATGACTCCTTAGTCTCCCCTTCCATGTTGAACTTTCTCCATGTGATGTAGAAGCATCTGGACCTGACATTTGAGTGCTTGTTTGTTGAAATTCTTCTTGGACATCACCTCCATTATCTTCGCAATCTTCTTCAATAATCTTCTCTTTACCTTTGTCTCCAAACCATGGTCTTAGCTCATCAAATACCAGATATCACGAGACTCGTAGATCCTTTGTCAACGGATTGTAGCACCTATATCCTTCTTGCACCGATGAATATCCAATGAAAATACATTTTTCGGACTTTGGCTCCATATTTGTCCTTAGTTCTTGAGGAATGTGAACATAACACATGCATCCAAAAACTTTGAGATGTGTAAGATTAGGTTTCTTACCAGAATAAACCTCCTCAGGAAGTAAAATTATGCACTCCGGCCGTTGTGCACTTGTTCATCAAATACACAACCATACTGACTACTTCAGCCCAATAGTTTAGTGGCACCTTCATCTCATTGAGCATGCATCTTGCAACTTTTGTGATATGTACGTTGTAATAAAGTAAGTCTATGATCTAGGGATCCGATGGCTTCAGACAGATCTGAAATCGGATACCGTTTGGTCACTCGTCTGTAGGACCAAAGATCTCAAGAGTAGACTCAAGCATAAGTCATGTGCTCTCATATTCAAGTAATCTACTTAGCCTAGTGGTTAAGTCTCATGGTTGTGAAGGAAGAGGTCCTGGGTTCAACTCCCATGGGGAGCATGGGAAGAGAGTTTTGCCCAAAGAGCTCTAGAGCCTTCTAACTCAAGTTAACGTGAGTTAACTTGAGTCCAGTGGACTTAACTCAAGAGGTGAGTACAACAACCACTAGTGGACTCTAGTGGAAGGTACTAAAGTAGTGGTCGAGATCACTCCAGCCACTAATAGACTCTAGTGGTGGATATGAAAGGAGTGGAGGAGATTGCACATGCACTTGTGGACTCTAGTTACATTTTTGGTCCTCATTAGTTCAAGCAGCTATATATACAGGCATAAGGTTGGGAGGAGAGTCATTCATTCATAAGCATTTGCAGTCGTTACGCTATTGCATTGGTATCAGAGCATTCACTCCATAGCTCTCTACTTTTCATCATCTTGCTCATGAGTTTGCTCTCTCCTATATGCGTGTGCATTGCTCGCGGATGATCAGATAAAGTGCGTCGCTGAATTTCGCATGTTGGCTTAGCTTTGGACCAGCAGCATAAGCAAAAAACATTATCCTCTACTGTGAGCCGAAGGGGATTCAAACCTTCGCCCCCCCAGCTAGAGCGTGATCTTCTACCCAACGCGTTCACGGGCAGTCGTGCTCTGCATCGGCCGTGTCTTCATCTTGGTTTAACAGGCGCTGAAGAACGTGGAGCTAAAGAGAAACAAAAAAAAGAGCTTCACGTGCTGCGTCGTCTGTGGGAATCGAACCCGCGTGCACAGTTTACGAGCCGATTGCTTTGACCAAGGCGCCAAGGCGTTTTCCTTCTCATCTATTGCAGAAGAAATCTTAGTAAAACAGTGATCAGAGCTGAAGTGCAAGCCAAAATTCTCTCCATTCAAGAATCCAAGCCCTCTCATCCATCCACGGAGCCAAGTCAATTGCTGCAGGCTGGAACCCGAGGAGTATGTTGCTTTTAGCCAAAGAAACAAACAAGGAGAACCAAAGATTGAGCAAAGCTTGAAGGAAGTGGAGTTGTGGAGTGAAGATCCGGAGGCCTATCTTCGTCATAATTCTAGCACTCTCGGCTAGAATCAAGTCGACCTCAACGGACCAAATCATCAGGGACTATTTCTTGTGATATTCTTGCATAGCTCTTTTGATTTTGTTGCACACACCACTTGCGTTAGGAATACTTAGTAAGTTTAATAATGCTTTGTGTGCGATGGAGGGGACTTCTAGCCACGTCTCGCTTACGAGTACTACTAGTACGTCAGTGTTTGTTTCTGTTCCTATTTTAGTAACATCCTCATTCATGCCTAGACCACCAATAGTTGCACGTGCATTGCATTCATCTGCACCTATGGTTTCAAATACAAGTCATGCGTCTGATGCATCTAAAATAGAATCAGCGACGATTGTAGCATTAGACGTTGAGGAATTTGCGAGTAAAGGGGAAACAATCACTACTCTAAACGAGAGGAAAGATATGGAGAGTAGGATGTTGCTAGTTGAGCAAAAGCTTGGACGGTTGTCCAGTGTTCCGGATGAGGTTGCAGTACTCCGTCAATCTGTTGATGGAATCCAGGATCACCTTAAGGCCATTCTGAACTTACTTCAGACGCCTAAGGATTTCAGTAAGACTATTTTAGGTAGTCACACAGATACGATCGCAACTTCACCGATGTCTGTTAGGATGGAAAAGGATAAGGAATTATCCTCTCCCCAAATAGACATGTTTCCTTTAGCGGGAAGTATGAGCCGTTTGAGTCTAGCGTCTTCTACTCCCTTGTGCGTTGCTTCGGTAGGTATGTTAGAAACTCATAACCGCCCTGTGGATCTTTCCTTGGGAAAGGAGATCCGTCCTCCTTATTTCTCTGGAGAGGATAAGGATAGGAATAAGGACGCGGTTTTGACTTTCTTAGAGAAATGGAAAGATGTCCATGAACTCAAACATACCCCGGATCATGTGAGGGTAGTAGAAGCCAGTTTATCGCTAGGACCGAAAGCTTATACATGGTGGATGAGTCTCTCTGAGACTCACAAGAAACCCACCACTTGGAATGAATTTTCCCATCTTTTCAAGAAAGAGTTTCTCCCCGAGAATGAGGAGGAACGCAATTGGGAAGCTTGGGATAAAATTCAGCAGAAGGGTAGACCGCTATTGGTGTATATTTCAGAATACAGAGATGTAATTCTGAAGTTAAAGAATTTAGATGACTTCCATCGACTTCGCGGTTTTGTCAGAGGACTTAACCAGCGAATTCGAAGTGAAGTTAAGAGGCATGCGCCTAAATCCCTTGAAGAGGCGATTAAGGTCGCACAGATTTATGAGGACAATTCACGTTTGGATGTCCCGCAGGAAAGCAGTTATTCCCAGAAGAATAACTTTAAGCGTAAGGGCAAAGGGACTAGATCTAATGAAAGAGTGTCTAAGAAACCTCGTATTTTTAGACACATCCTTTCTCCAGAAGATCATGATAAAGCGCAAAAAGAAAACTTGTGCTTTAAATGTCTCAAGCCTGGACATCGAAGCCGTGCCTGTCCAGTCGGAAGGGAAAGTAAGGGAAAGGGTAAGCAGCAAATCAATCTGATTCAATCTTTGAACTTGGATGCAAATTCAAGTGCAAAGAAGGTTCAGATTATGCACTGCGACAGTACCCATTCATGCCAAATTTCCAAAAACATGTGGCAACCTCAAGAGTTTGGTCCACATGATTTGGTCAAGTTACATGGATCAGTAAAAGGACACACCATTCGGATAATGGTGGATGATTCTGCTACGCATAATTTTATCAATTATGCATTAGTAAAAAAACTGGCTCTTCCTCAGGAACCATCTCCTCATAAATACATTGTCTCCATGATGCACGGTCAAGACACCCGTGTTTGGGACACAATGATATGTAATTTGGAACTAGAAATCCAAGGATTTAAAGATACCTTGGACTTCCAAATAATGAACATGGATCGGGTAGATCTTGTTTTAGGGAGAGAGTGGCTATGGAGTCTAGGTCCTTCATTGACCAGGTGTTATTTTACAAATACTTTGGAATTCCAGCGTGACGGTGTTGTGTATAAGATCAAGGGTGAGCATGATGTTCCAAGTATCCCTTTGATATCATACACTGAACTTAAGAAACTTGTAAATAATGAAGCCAGGACCCAAGCTTTTCTTGTCCTTGGCACCGATGTAATAGATTCTGATAATATAAATCAAGTTTCTTATGTCTCGTCCTTTATTCCTCGAGAAGTTCATGTTAAATTTAACAATTTAATGAAGGAATTTAAAGATGTGTTCCCTAAGGAACTCCCCTACGGCTTGCCACCCTCTCGTGGAAACATTGATCACAGTATAGATCTGTTTCCGGGTACCAAGCCAAAATCTCAAAACCCTTACCGCCTCCCCTATGTCCAGAATCAAGAAGTAGAAAATCAAATCCAAGAGTATTTGGATAAAGGATTTATCCGCCCAAGCCAGTCTCCATGGGCAGCACCCATCCTTCTAGTGAAAAAGAAAGATGGAACTATGAGGTTGTGCGTAGATTATAGGGCGTTAAACAATCTTACGATAAAGAACAAGTATCCCATGCCACTAGTCGAAGATCTTTTCGATAGTTTAAAAGGGGCTACAGTCTTTTCTAAGATTGATTTACGCCAAGGTTATCATCAGATCAGGATCAAAGATGATGATATTCCTAAAACAGCTTTTCGAACAAAGTTTGGTCACTACGAGTTTTTAGTGATGCCGTTCGGGTTGACAAATGCACCCGCAACATTTATGACTTTGATGAATCAAGTGCTGAAGCCGTATCTGGGAAAATTTGTTGTAGATTTTCTCGATGATATTCTGATCTACAGTAAAGATCATGAAAGTCACTTAGAGCACTTGAAAAAAGTTTTTCAACTTCTTCGCGATAATAAACTTTACGGTAAAGAGTCAAACTGTGAATTCTTTACCCCAGAAGTAAAGTATTTAGGTCATATTATTTCCGCGGAAGGAATCAAAGTTGACCCGGAAAAGGTCCAAGCGATTCTTGAATGGCCTGAGCCCAAGACGATTCGAGAATTACAAAGTTTTCTCGGATTGGCAGGATATTATCGGAAGTTTGTGGCTAGATATGCCAAGATTGCAGTACCTTTGACTGATCAACTCAAAGGGAAGCATCAGAAGTTAAATTGGAAAGAAGAGCAAGCAAAGAGTTTTCAAGAACTGAAACTTGCTTTAGCTTCGGCCCCGGTTCTACAAATTGTAGATCCGAACAAGCCTTTCCAATTAGAGACAGATGCAAGTTCATCTGCAGTAGGAGCAGTACTAAGCCAAGATGGTCGACCAATAGCTTTCGAGAGTAGAAAGCTAAGTCCTGCTCAGCAAAATTACTCTACCTATGAGCGAGAGATGTTCGCTATTATCAATGCTCTGAAGAAATGGCGCCATTATCTATATGGATCAAAGCTGACCATAGTTTTTGATCAAGAGAGCATAAAGTGGTTTGCAAACCAACCTGATCTAAGAGGTAGAAAAGCGAGGTGGGCCGAGCAGTTGCAAGAGTTCGATTATGAACTCAGGTATAGAAAAGGAAAGTTCAACGCAGTGGCAGACGCCTTAAGTCGGATGCCTATGCTGAACAATCTAAGTTTTGTACAAATTCAAAGTGAATTTATTTCAACTTTGAAAGGAAGCTGCAAAGAGGATCCAAGCTTCAGTCAAGCATGGAAAGCAGCTGAACAAGATAAACAAAATGAAGCAAGTACTTCTGAAAGAAAGTTTAAACACTATTCTCTCCAAGATGAATATTTGCTTTATAAAGGTAAGGTTTGTGTTCCAAGTACCTTGGACATACGAAATCAAGTACTTTTCGAATGCCATGATGCTCCAAGTGCAGGACATCTTGGTATTAACAGAACCTATGAGTTAGTAAAAAGACATTTTTATTGGCCTAGTTTACATCGAGATGTGCAAAACTATGTATCTAAGTGCCATAAATGTCAAGTAAATAAATTTGAACGACTTAAAGTTGGAGGATTGCTGCATCCATTGGAAATTCCCAAAGGAAAGTGGGAAAGTATTTCCATGGATTTCATTTCTGGATTACCCCGCACTCAGAAGGGCTTTGATTCAGTTTGGGTTGTAGTTGATCGATTGACTAAACTTGCTCAGTTTATTCCAGTCAAGACTACTTATAAGACTCCAGAACTTGCAAAAATATTTGTAAATCAACTTTATAGACTCTATGCTCTTCCAGTAGACATAGTTTCTAATAGAGATGCTCGATTTACAAGTCATTTTTGGCGAGCAGTCTTTAGTAGACTTGAAACTAAACTAAGTTTAAGTACAGCTGAACATCCCCAGACGGATGGACAGACAGAGAAAGTCAATCAGATTTTGGAAGACATACTCAGAGCTTATGTTACTTCCAAACAGACTAACTGGGAAGATTATCTTCCATTAGCTGAATTTGCCTATAATAGTGCCAAGAATTCATCAACTGAATTTAGCCCATTCATGTTGATGTATGGTTTCCAGCCTAGATCTCCTTATGCAGTAGGACTTCATAATGAACGAGTTCAAGCAGCTCAAGAGTTCCTTCAAGACATGAACTTTAAGCTCAAGTTAGCTAAAGAAAACCTAAAGAAAGCTCAAGATCGTGCAAAGGCTTATGCCGATCCGAAGCGTAGAGATGTTAGTTTTCAGGTTGGTGATCAAGTTTATCTTCGTATTCCTGAAAGATCGGAAAAATTCAAGACTGGTCAATGTGCCAAGTTGTCACCTAGGTATTGCGGTCCTTTTCCAATCACCAAGAAAGTTGGTTTGTGGGCTTATGAACTACAACTTCCAGATGATAGTTGGATTCATCCAGTGTTCCATGTTAGTCGACTTAGGAAGTGTCTAACAGATTCAGATATTCTAGTTGGACAACAAGTTATACTTCCTATTCCAGTAAATGAAACAGTTCCTCATGAACCTGAAAGGATACTTCGCACCCGAGATAAACGTACAAGAAGCCACTTGTATGAAGAGTGCTTAGTAAAATGGAAGGATGGAACTGAAGAAAATTCAACATGGGAAAAAGTTTCCACAATCCAACGACGTTTTCCAGCTTTCAAGTTTTAAGTTGGTCCCAACTAAAGAAGGTTTTTACTTTCAAGCTTCTAAGTAAATAACCTGATTGAATGAATGCATGTTCTTCAAGTTTAGAACATGAGGCTCGGGGGTTGCCTACAGTTATATATATAGCTTTATTTTCGAGGACAAAAATCTTTCCCAAGGGGGGAAGAATGTAATAAAGTAAGTCTATGATCTAGGGATCCGATGGCTTCAGACAGATCTGAAATCGGATACCGTTTGGTCACTCGTCTGTAGGACCAAAGATCTCAAGAGTAGACTCAAGCATAAGTCATGTGCTCTCATATTCAAGTAATCTACTTAGCCTAGTGGTTAAGTCTCATGGTTGTGAAGGAAGAGGTCCTGGGTTCAACTCCCATGGGGAGCATGGGAAGAGAGTTTTGCCCAAAGAGCTCTAGAGCCTTCTAACTCAAGTTAACGTGAGTTAACTTGAGTCGAGTGGACTTAACTCAAGAGGTGAGTACAACAACCACTAGTGGACTCTAGTGGAAGGTACTAAAGTAGTGGTCGAGATCACTCCAGCCACTAATAGACTCTAGTGGTGGATATGAAAGGAGTGGAGGAGATTGCACATGCACTTGTGGACTCTAGTTACATTTTTGGTCCTCATTAGTTCAAGCAGCTATATATACAGGCATAAGGTTGGGAGGAGAGTCATTCATTCATAAGCATTTGCAGTCGTTACGCTGTTGCATACGTTTTTCCTTTCATCTATTCCATTTTGTTGAGGCATGTACCTACATGTAAATTGTGGCTTGATGCCATTTTCATAAATAAAATTTGAAAATTCTTTGGAGAAATATTATCTTCCTCCATCGGACCTCAAGGTCCTTATTTAGCACCCTCTTTCCTTTTCTACGTGTGCTTTAAATCTCTTGCACATGAACACATCTGATTTTTCTTTTATGCAGAACATCCATACTTTTCTTGAATGATCATCAATAAAAGTAACAAAATATCTATTCCCAGCCATCGATGTTTGTTGTGATGGTCCCCATACAGCCGTGTATATCAAGTCAAGGACATTCCTTGCCACATAGTTGCTCTTCTTGAATGGTTGTCGATTTTTCTTTCCTAGTTTGCATGCTTCACAAAACTCATGTAGTCCAGCATCATTGAACCTTGGAAGACCTCTTACCACATCATGGTTGTTCATGTCCTTGAGCTTGGGAATGTTGACATGTCCAAACCTTTTGTACCACAAATTGATTTTAGCAATCCTCTTGTTTCCAAATTGAATATAGATCACCTTTCCATGTGGTTGTTGAATGTCCAAAGTGAACATCCTACCTTCTTTCCTTCCTTGAGCAATGACCTTGAGTCCTTCTTTTGGATTCTTTATAAAGCAACCCTTTTCATTCAAGATAACATGATATCCTTTCTGTACCATTTTTCCTATTGAAATCAAATTCTTTGCAATAGTAGGAACATGAAGAACATCAGTCAATACCTTCTTGTCTCCAAGCTTGATATCTCCAACATGCTCAATTGTGTGTTGAGTTTCATCATTGGTCTCCCCATATCCTTTTCCACTTGGAGCTTGTAGCTTTGTGAATAAATCTTCTTGGCATGTCATATGGTTGGTGCAACCTGAATCTATAAACCATTTTTTATCATCACTTCTCGGGTTGTTGTACTCATGCTTCATGGCAAGCATGGTTTGCTTGTCTCCTTCACTTGATGTACTTGCGTAGTTATTTTGGTTCCTTTGGTTGCCTCCATTCAGCCTTCCATGCTTTTTCCAACAATCATTTGTAGAATGTCCTACTTTATTACAATGATAACATGTTATACCTTTATGAGGATTGTATGAACCTCAGCCTCTTCCTCTATTTCTTCCTGGACCTCTTCTGTACGTGTTGTCAATTGAGTTGTCCTTGTTGTCCTCTGAGTTGTGTTGGATGGAACTTGTGTTGTTGTAGCTTCTTCCTCTTCCTCATGAGCCTCCTCTTGAGTTCCTTCCTCTACCTTGACTTGCATATAACATTTGGCTATGGCTCTCCTTACCTTTGTTGCCTTCTCCTTGTTGAGAAACCTCTTCAACCACAAGATTTGGTATATTCTTATTGAATGTTGGTAGAGAATCTCTATAAAGAATGTTTGTGATGAGGGGCTTCCACTTCCCTTCACTCCTCAAGCCATTGAGGGTTGTTTGGGTGATGTCTTCCTCTTCTATCTTGCATCCAATTGATGCTAGATGATCTTGAAGCTCCTTGATCCTCAATGTATACTCACTAATGCTTTGGCTTGAGCTTTTCTTCATGTTGTTGAGCTTGTTCTTGAGTTGCATCTTCCGAGAACTTGTAGAGGTATCATACACCTTCTCTAATGCTTCCCAAAATTCCTTGGATGTCTTTAGGCTTTGCACATGACCAATCATAGTGTTAGAAATAACTTGTGAAATGAGGAACATCACCCTTCGATTCCTCTCTTCCCAATTAGCAAATTGTCTCCTTTGTGCCAGAGTAATGTTGGGATCTTGAAGGTCCACTAGTTGTGGATCATCTCCAGTAACTAGACTCCATAAACCTTTACCTTTAAGGTAATTTGTCATCCTGTACCTCCAAGACTGAAAACTATCTTTATCTAACTTCTCAACTTGTTGTCCTAAATCAGCCATTGAAGACTTCCAAGTTTGAAGTTTACCTCGCTTATGTTTTGGTGCTCTCTCTTGACTTTACAAAGCTCCTCCTTGATTTGTGGCTTCTCCTTTGCTTTACTTCATTTCCAATGCTTTGCTTCTTCAAACTCCAATGCTTTGATACCAATTGTTGGAGAATTCCTCTGGTATGCGCAGCGGAAAGTGTAGAAGACCTTCTCCTACAAATAAACCTTAAAATGAAAATGAGTATCAAGGAAAAAATCCAACGATCTTGGGACTTTGGTTACTCTAATTAGACACAAATAGATTTCAAATGAGCTATCAAAGACTTAATTTGGAGTAGTTTTGGTTTGGAAACTCTTTGTCTCAAAACAGGCTGCCTATCCACTCAGTTAGGCTGAAAATTGAACTTCACTAAAAACTGAATAACTCATAGAGCATGGTGAATATCACAAAAATGTTTTGGAAAAAACAAAAAAGAAAGATAAGATTCCCAATGAATATTTAAACTCTAGAAATGGATAGATACGTTGAGAGATATGACTCTCACAATCAGGCTACCTAGTGTGGCTCGACATAGTCTATGAGACTGAAGAGAACGAAATGACTGAAACCAAATGAACTATCTACAAGGGGACCAACGCCTTCATCCTTTGTTCTTTAGTGTCCTCTCTTGCCTCTTTTTCATCCAAATGACCATGAGCTCTCATGATGAGTTTCAGAGGTCTTCTCCATAACTCCTCCACTACTTTGAGCAACCACTCTTCTTTTCCACTTCAGTTTTTGGATTTGATTCTCTTTTGGCCTCCAGTACTTGATAAATGCTTTCGTTGTTCATTTTTGTATTTTCCTTACATTTGAAGAAAATCCTTTTTGCAAAATATATATGATCTTACTTCTTTCTTTTTAACAAGGTGTATATGTCACTATACATGAATGTTTTATCCCATGTTGAACTAGAAATTCAAAAAAATAAGAAGACATGTATTCCCCCAATTAATCAGAATGCAAGGTTACCATTTTACATTTTGATAGATTTTCACTGGAAACCAAAAATGTTTTGAAGCACATAAGCACTTTGGACTTTGCTTTCAATGGATACACCCATGCATGCTTGGAAAAATCATCAATAAAAGTCACAAAGTAAAGATAGTTCCCAAAAGAAGTTGTCTACATAGGACCACAGACATCAATGTGAATAAGCTACAATGTTTGAATAGCTCATACTAAACCATCCTTTGGGAAGGAGGAACACCCAAAATACAGCCATCACAAACATTTTTACCAGGTTCTTCAAGTTTGGGCAGAGAAGACACCATTCCAGATTTCTATAAGCATAGCAAACTAGCAAAATTCAAATGACCAAAGCATTCATCCCAAAGATTTGCATCTAAGATAGCATGAGAATCTTGAACTTAACATGTTGAATCTTTCATAGATTTTGCATATTCTATGATCTTATATGGTCCATAGCATAAAATGATAGAAGCATAATAACATCCCCATTTGACACATCATGGATTGTACATTTGACATCAACAAATTTGACAACCAAGCATATGAGTCTACTATAGACGTACACTATTGATGAGAAGATGGGTCATATCTGCAAACAGTAGTACATACCCATTCTTCATTCTGCGCAAGATTAGTACAATCTCTTTTAGGTGTAGAGGCCTCTACAACAACCATTCCATCCTCTTTCTTCTTTGCCTCTTTTGCATCCAATTTTGGAAAATCCTTTATGTCATGGCCATTTCCTTTATAGTATTTGCAGAATTGTTTCTACTTTTCTAGTTTCTTCTAATCTTTATCTTCAGTAAGCAGATTTATATTTTATATAGTTTGTAAATAAACCCACATAGATGGTTCTATTTTTAGAAACAGTTAGTAAAAGTAGTGGTTAGGATAAAGATCACTATAGACCGTGATTTTTGTTAATAAAAGCAAAGGCTCTCTACAAAAAGAAAGCAACTTTTACTTTTAGGCTTGCTTTTTGAGGCTGCCTCATTGTAATCACTATTTCCAACATAATGAAAAATCCTATAAATACATGCACTCTATGGACTATCAAAGCAGAGTGCATGGGGGTAGATTGCACCCAATCCTATATTCTATCTCATATCTTTGCATATCTATTTTTCTTTGTGTTTTCAACACCCATATCATCTATGTGCACATGAATTAAGATCGTGGAATTAAGATCCTGGTAACAGTGGTATCACAGCTCTACACACATCACCATAGAGGACTCTAGCACCATTCGTATGCTTTCATTTTCCGATTCCAATTCCAATTATGATCGTGATTCCAATCCCTTTCCCTGCCTCAGTCTCAATCTCAGTTTTAGTTTCAGTTTTGGTTGCGATTTTGGTTTTTGTTTTTGTTTTTGTTCAAGTTATTGAACATGAATCTAGGTTTACACCTACATTTACAACTTTGGCTTACTCCAAGGCATCAACTAAGGCATAAGTTTGGCATCTTTGGCTTCCTTGTCATCCATGGCTCCCTTGGTGACTGTTAGCAATTGTTGGCTACATGTGCACACCTTTTAATTAAGGAGTGGCCATAAGGATTTTTATATTCACTAAGGAGGGAGGATTTCAACCCACAACGTCACTCTCACAAGGGAGGTGTTTTATCACTACACTATCTCTTTGTGTTGTCACTCTAGTTCTCTTTTCTTATATTTAACACAACTTGCATCTCCTTCCTACTTCTTCAATTCACAAGAACCACCCTTTTACATCTTCGTTCAAGGAATTTCCAATTTTTTTCACATATCCAACAAGCGTTTTTTTGTCTACATACCCATGGACCCTACGAACACCATGGAGGATTTTGGTGAGTCACCTCTACCCAAGGTACCACTCGAGCAATAGCTAGAGCTCTTGCAGCACAAACTTTGAGGTGCTGAAAATGAGATCCGACAATGTGATGAAGTACTTTAGAAGATGCAATTTGAAGAAGGTAACCTTGCAAGGGTGGTAAAAGCTATTATCTTTGCCCAAGCCGATGGCATATAATCCAAGATTGGTGTCAAAAACTACCAATTTCTATGGTTTGATGGCGATAAGGATGGCCCTTTAGTTCTATCATGGTTATCACAATTTGATGACTTCCATTCTCACAAATCATATGTTGAAAGTGAGAAAGCCAAACTTGCTACTAACTATTTAGTAAGGAAAGCTTAGCTCTGGTGGAATGTTCTGCATCATAGTGCAAATCGTCAGATTATGTGGAAGGCTTTCCAAGATAAGGTGAAGGACTCTTTGTTCCTCCTCAATATCATTTACATGTTCGACGTCCATGGACAACCTTTACATGGAAGGAGGATGATACTATCACTACCTGTACATAGCGAATCTGGCAAAATCTATTATTGATTCGGATGCTCAAAGATGTACTAGAGGATATCTTGCAGAGGAAATATGAAAATGGTTTGGAGATGGGAATCGAAGCCAAGCTTCACATCCTACGGCCTACAATCCTCAATGAAGCTATCTCTTTTGCCTATGATGGAGAGAAGGGATTTCTATCCATAACCAAGTTTATCCATCTACAACAACCACATCAAGAACCACTTTTTGTTAAACCTACTTTTCCTATGAAGTGTAATTTTAATGCCCCATCTTACTCTAGTTTTCCATGTCCTCCACAATCAAACTACTCAACTACACCTATTGCTTCATCTCTCAAACCTACCAAACCAGCTACCTTGCAAACTTCAAAGATGGATGCCCAATAGAAGCGACCATGTATCACCTACTAGAATTGTGGTAAAGCTGGACATACAAGAATGAAATGCCAATGGCGACCTCTTCACATGAAACCAACTATAGCTCAAATGCATAATATGGAGGCTGTTAACAAAGAAATTCCTCTTGTTTGGATAGAAGATGCATTGGAAAAGGACTTAAGTACCTTGGGTAATGATTTCTTTACTTTGCATGCAGGGTGCAAGAACTTAAGTTAAAAAAAGTTTCCTTCCTTGTATAAAGTGAAAGCCGCATTTCAAGGTAGCCATTATAATGTAACAAGAGAAGTGAAAGACATTACGATTAGCATAGGCACATATGTAGATGCACAAACATTTTTAATTGCACCTTTGCAATCTTACCATGTATTAGTTGGTATGCCTTTTCTTCATCATTATAACCCATGCATTGACTACCATATACATACCTTTAACTTTGAATCTAAAGTTTAAATCATTACTTTGTCTACGTGGCATGATTCCAACCATTTCCATGTATTAGTCATAGTCAAGTAAAATGTGCATTCAGGAAAGCATACAATTCATGCATTGTTTTTGTCAATTTCATAACTGATCATACACTTCTTGATGCACATAGACCTTTCATGACTACTTATAAGGATTGTTTTATGTCTGATTATCCCTCTGAGCTACCACCATCTCGAGGATCCTTTGACCATAGCAAGACTAATTCCTAGTAGTTCTCCTCCTCATAAAGCACCTTATAGGCATGACCCACTACACCAAAAGGAAATAGAAAACCAAGTTAAATACTTACTCTACAAAGGACTTAGAAGGCCTAGTTCTTCCCCATTTGGAGCATCAGATCTCTTAGTAGAGAAGAAGAATAAAACTTATTGAATGTGCATTGATTATAGAGCCCTTAACAAGATCACAATAAACAATAGACACCCTATTCCTTGAATGGATGGTCTCTTAGATAAACTATGAGGAGCTCGTGTCTTTAGTGAAATTGATCTTAAATTGGGTTACCATTAGATATGTATGACACATAGTGATATTTCTTAAGACTGCATTTAGAACTCAAACAGGCCATTATGAATTTATGGTAATGGTCTTTCAACTTACCAATGCTCCTACTACATTTTCCCAAATGATGAACAATATTTTTCTTGATTACCAAGCTTTTGTTCTCGTATTCTTGGACAATCTACTTGTTTATAGTAAGAATGATAGTGAGCATGAGAAGCATCTTAAAACAATTTTTTGTTTGCTATGAAAGAACACACTTTATGCTAATCCTGAAAGGAGTTACTTCTTTCAACCTAAGCTAGAATATCTAAGACATATTATTTCAAGTGAAGGCATGCATCTCGATCTAAACAAGATTAAAGTTATAGTATAACAGACTATACTTCAACTAGTCAATGATGTACATTCTTTTCTTGGGTTGGCTAGTTTCTATAGGGATTTTGTTCGAAATTTTTCTTATTTAGCATCGCTGCTTATAAAAGAAAATAAAATTTTCATGAGGATTTAGTCAATAGCAATGCTTTGAAAAACTCAAACATGCACTTGTTTTATAGATACCTAATTTTTCACAACCATTTCATGCTAACTGAAGTCTCCTTCGAACATGAAAATAATGGCTGAATTACATCTTCCACAAAAACAACATCATAACTAACCAAAATGCATTTAGTATGTGGATGATATAGACAATAGCCTTGGCTTTTAGATTTTTACCCAAAAAATACATTTCACTCCTTTACCATCCAATTTCCTAATTTTTCTTCAAGCACTAATGCATATGGCAAACAAAAAAAAAGACACATAGATGAGCGACAAATGGCTTGTGACCATGCCAAGCCGCTTATGGAGTGATAGATTGCAATGCTTTGTTGGGAAACTTATTAACTACATACGTTGTGCACATAATAGTCTTAACCAAAAGCTATGTGGTAAAGCCTAAACTTTTACAATACACCTCTCCATCTCCATGAGAGACATATTCTTTATTTTAAGAACTCCATTTTATTGATGTGTATACAACATTATACACTGATGTTTTATCCCACGTTCAACTAGAAATGCATTGAAATCAGACGACATGTATTCCCCCCTCAATCAAAATAGAGAGTGGCCAATTCACATGTTGATAGATTTTTAGCCATAACCAAAAACTTTTTGAAGCATGTAAACACTTGAGACTTCGCTTTCATTGGATACCTCCATGCATGCCCAAAGAAATCATCAATAAAATTCACAAAGTAAAGGTAGTTCCCAAAAGAAAGTATCAACATAGAACCACATACATTGTGGTGAAGAAACTATGAGGATCTCAAACTAAACCATATTTTGAGAAGGATGAATGATGCATTTTTCCCATAATATAGCCTTCACAAACATTTTTACAAGGTGCTTGAAGTTTGGCCAGAGAGGACACCATTTCATATTTCTATAGGCATAGAAAACTAGCAAAATTCAGATGGCCAAAGCGTGCATGCCAACGCTTTGCATATGAGATAGCCTTATAATCTTGAACTACACATGCTGAATCATTCAAATATTTTTCATAGTTTATGAGCTTATAAAATCCATGACATAAAATATCAAAATCAATAATAACATCGCCATTTGAGAGATCATGAACTATAAATATGCCATCAATAAATTTGATAACCAAGCTAATCTTGGCTAATGTTGAAACTAAAAACAAATTTTTCTTGATCCCTAATACATACAAATCATCTAAAAATGTGAAAGAACTACCATTATTAGTAGTTAAAATGATCTTACAAACTCCCATTACAAGATAAGAGGAGTTCTTAGCACATGTGATAGCATTCCCTATAGGGGCAAGCTCAAGTGAACTGAAGAAACTATGTTATGAGATAATATGTTTGGTAGCCCCACTCTGAAAGTATTGAACATCTAAATCTACTACAAACATACACTACTTAAGAGAAGATGTCTCATAGCTGCATATAGGAGTAAATGCCGATTCTTCATTTTGAACAAGACTAGCAAACCCTGTTTTAGGCATAGAGGCCTTTGCAACAACCATTCTAGCCTCTTTCTTCTTTTCCTCTTTTGTAGGCACTTTTGGATAACTATTTATGACATGATCATGTCACTTACAATATTTACAAATCCGTTTCTACTTTTTTGTTTTCTTCTTCTCTTTTTCTTCCTTCTTTGATTGTGTAGCATTAAGAGATTTTTGCTTACTAGTAGATGAGCTCCATTTACCTTTGCCCTTCTGATTAGCAAGGAAAGCTTGGTCTACAACATGTATAATGGACCTATTCGGCTTGAACTCATCTTGCTACAGAAAAATAGAGACTAACTCCTAAAATGTTAAGGCATTTGGATTGCCTTTCATCATCAATCAAAGAGTAGAAGGAAAACTCTAACATGAATTTCGAAGACCATTAAGAATAGTCTACACAAGTGAACTATATGGCAAGCATTCATCAATAGAAATCATTTTCTCCTTCAAATCTTTGCAGTCTTTGTCAAAAAACTCCATAGAATCTTTTTCATCCATATGCTCATTTTCCAACTGTTTTTAGAGGTAAGCAACATGATCCTGAATTTCTTGCATGGTATAAACTAGTAAGTGTATTCCAAGCATCCTTTACTGTTCTACGAGAGTGAATAAGACGGCGTGCTTGAAAGATGAAGCTCATGTGCATGAGCATCTCTGCCATCCCAACAAAGTTTCTCTATAGTAGGTGCATCAAGAACCATAACACGAATAGGAATTTGAAGATCATCATCTTCAATGCCATCTGCATCACCTCCAATAATTGTATTTGTAGGTGTAATAGGACATTTTTCAACACCTTGCACACTATTCCATAGTCCTTTTGCTGCCAATACATACTACATTTCATATGCCCACAATCGATAATTAGTACCCTCCAATCTATCCTCCACAACCAACATATGAAATACTTCATTTCTTTCAAACATGGCCACTAAACAAAAACCATAATGCAAGAAAATGATGGTACCTCAAAAAGTTGAATAGGACCACCCTATCGAGTTTTGCTAAACCTTTAGTAGACTTTGAGGCACTTGTATTGGTGAACCAAAACCTATATATATATATATATATATATATATATATATATATATATATATATATATATATATATATATATATATATATATATATATATATATATATATATATATATATATATATATATATATATATATATATATATATATATATATGTGTGTGTGTGTGTGTGTGTGTGTGTGTGTGTGGCACAAAAGGATAAAATTTCATACATAGGAACTACGATAGTGAATTCATAGGATGAAACAAGCTCATATCAAAATTTTTATGCCACAAAGTGAAGCCACTTTGAACTTATAATCACCCTAAGTATGCTCACCAACTTTTGGGTGATTTTAAGATTGTGATCGGAGGGGTATTGATGATGCCCTAGATGAAGCAATGACCTGCTCTGATACCAATTATTGGTGTTTTAAGTCTACAAAAGCACATGAACAACACAAGGAAGAAGAATAACCTTCAAGAATAACATAACACTTAATGAATTATGAAAAGAACATGCAAAGATAAGTAACCCTTTAGGGTTGTAGGAGTATATACAAGCTAACGGAAGAAACCTCCTCAAGTGGGAGGAAATCACCCCAATGATCCTAAGTGTATTCACACACATCACTACCAAAATATATCAACATTCTTTGCCTAGAATTGAGGGACCATCCAAACATACATATGATTGTTGCATTTTTGGTAAGATGCAGCATCCTTGATCTCCCAAGGATGATACAATAAGAGCTAGATGAAAATTGTAGCTTGTTTATAGTGATGCACATGGTCCTATTTAGAAACTATATTTTGGCAATTACCTTTACTTCATAGCATTAATTATGAATTATCCAAGCATGCATGGGTCTACCCATCATAGTCAAAGTTTGATGCATTTATGTGCTTCACAACGTTCATCATTATGGCTTAAAGTTTATGAACATTCAAAAATGGGAACTCTCTAATCTCGTTGAGAGCAGGTGTACGTGTCTGGTAAATTTAACACATTTCTAGCTATGTGTGGGATAAAACACCAAGGTATAGTTCATATGCATCACAATGAAATGGTTGGTGAAAAATTTGACAGATATTTATCTTAGATGCTCGTTTGCCTTATGGTACTTGCTTATGCTTCAAAGATGATTTCTTTTTATGGAATTGTTATGAAATCGTTGTTCTAGTCTTTGTGATGGGAATGAGACAATTTGTTTCGATGAAAATTTAACTTCAAAAAATTGGACATTTGTTATGAAATCTAAATATGATTCCATATGTGACTTGCCTCTTGGAAAGAAGGAAAGCAACACTAAATGGGTCTATAAGTTGAAATATAATTTTGATGTTATTATTCATCACTATAAGCTTAGGCTTGTAACTAAAGGTCATGTCGGAGTTAGACGTCTATGGAAGCATGCAAATAACACAAGGAAGAAGAAGAAGCTTGGAGCACAACACACAATACTGAATGTATTACCACTAGAATGTACAAAGATACATAGCCAATTAGGGCAGTAGGCATATATATAAGCTAGGGGAAAAAACCTCCTAAAGAGGGAAAAAAGAGCTCCGACAATCCTAGAGTGTTCACACACATCAGTACCTAAATATATCAACAAATCCCCCCTCGGAGTGATGCGGTGAACAAGGAGCTATTACTCATGCATAAGGAAGTGCCAAGCTATGTGGAATCAATCCACAAAAGGAAGTAAGCCCAAAGCTTTGCGGAAAGCTTCAAACTTCTCCCTAGGCAGAGCCTTCGTAAAAAGGTCTAGAATGTTCTCCTGTGTGGGCACATATCCAAGTTGATCTCCCTAGTAGAGAACCTCTCCTTGACATAATGATAATGCACCTCAATGTGCTTAGTGCGAGCATGGAACATAGGGTTCCTCGCAACTACCAATGCGCTCTGAGTGTCATTGAAGATGGTGGTTGAAGAAGAGTGACCAACATTCAAATCAGCCATAAAGCATCTAAGCCACACACACTCAATAGTGGAGGTGAAAGCTGCCCTATACTCAGCCTCAGAACTCGAAGTCACCAGAGTAGGCTGCTTCTTGCTCAACCAAGATATACATGAGCTACCAAGCATGAAGCAAAAGCCACTAGTCGACACACGAGTGTCATAGCAACCATCCGAATCACTGTTAGAAAAAGCATGCAAATCTGGTAGTAGTGATCCTCCCTTGGGATAAAACAATCCAAGCAGTCCAGTACAACTCAAGTAGCAAAAGATGCGCTTAACCGCCTACCAATGCTTGACACCTAGGCAATGCATAAACGTGCTCATCTCTGAGATAGCAAATTGAATATCTGGCCGAGTAATGCATAAGTAAATCAAGCATCCAACAGCCTGCAGATAGAGAACAACATCAAATGCATCTCCAACATCATGAAGACTCAATCATAAACTTGTCTCTATAAGAGTGGCAATAGGCTTACAATCTTCAACGCCAAAACGCTTCAATAATGTGTCAATGTATTTTTTTTGACACAAAGTCATTCCACCATCAACTTGCATAACTTGAATGCCAAAATAGTCATGCAAATGCCTCAAAATCAGACATCTCAATTGAGGCATGAAAATCAGCCTTAAAATCAGCAATATGGATGCAATGAGGACCAGTGCCAGCATGTCATCAACATACACCACAATGATCAGAAGCACATCATTAGCACGCTTAATATATAAGAAAGCCTATTCAAGAAAAATGGGAATTACACAGGATTTTGAGACAGTTCTTTGTGTCTTAATATTTTAGTTTTTGACTCATTCACACACTACAACATGTTATTATCTCTTGATTGGAGTATATTAAATTGACACTTTAACATTAAGGATAATTTCATTATAAATGGGGTATCAAGTTTGGTCTCAAACGTAAGAAATAAACATAATAAGTAATATAAATGGGACTTGAGTAATTCCCAAATTTCTTGAATAGGCCTTTAAGGTGCTTTCAGTCGGATTGTTCTCAAAATCATGTGCAATGAGATAGGCATGTATCTTTTCATACCAAGCATGTGGTGCTTGCTTTAAACCATATAATGCCTTCTTTAACCTACACACTTGGTTTCATGCCCTTTCTACACAAAGCCACAGGGATTAAAAACATACACTTCCTCATGAAAGTCACCATTCAGAAATGTTGTTTTAATGTCGAGCTGATGTACATTCCAACCATGATGAGCTGCAAGTGCATAGATGCTACGAATAGTAGTCATTTAGCAAGTAGGAGCAAAGGTTTCATCAAAATCAATGCCTCTTTCTTGCACATAACCCTTTGCAACAAGCCTAGCCTTATACCTGTCAATTGTTCCATCAAGTTTATGCTTCAACTTGTATACCCACTTAGTTCCAATAGCCTTCTTTCGAGGAGACAAGTCACATAAATATCAGGTACCATTTTTCATGATAGCATCATATTCATATTGCATTGCAGCCATCCAATGTTCAGAATTTTGTGCTTCATTAAACGAAACAGGTTCAATATCATCACAAAAACTAGAGGTAGGCATAGCATAGCAATCTAATGTAAAAGAGGCACTATGAGAGCTTGACCGAGTACAATATGACAGAGGTGCATCTAATTTGTTGTCACGCAAAGTCTGCACCAGCCATTTTGGCATAGTTTTTCTTTCTCAATATCAACTCTCTCATCAACGAGTGCATCATGTAAATCTGCATCAAAAATGGAATGATATGCATCATCACATGAAACCTGCAAAGGTTGAGAAGTTTCCTCATTAGCATCAGGACTAGACTATCCACCTGTAGAAAGAGGCAACCAAGTATCATACATGTCTTTGGAGCAGATGTCTCCTTAGTACATGAAAGCAATGGTTAAATAACATCTTCCACAAAAACATCACGGCTAACTAAAATGCATTTAGTCTCTGGATGATACAAACGATAGCCTTCACTTTCATAAGTGTACCCAACAAAAATACATTTTACTGCTTTATCATCCAAATTTTTGCGATGTTGTTCAGGCACTAATGCATATGCCAGACAACCAAAAACATGCAGATGAGCAACAAATGGCTTGCGACCATGCGAGGCCTCATATGGAGTGATAGAGTGCAACGCTTTAGTGGGACACCTATTAAGTACATATCCTACACACATAACAGCCTCAAGCTAGAAACTATAAGGCAAAGCCTGACTCTTGACCATACACCTTGCCATCTCCATGGGTGACCTGTTCTTTCGTTCAGCAAATCCATTCTGTTGAGGTGTATATGGCACTATACATTGATGTTTTATCCCACATTCCACCCGAAATGCATTAAAATCAGAAGAAACATATCCCCTCCCCCAATCAGAAGGAAGGGTGCCCAACAAACTGACAAATTTTGTAACATGGAGCATTACTCATGGTCCTTGGTAAGAGGTGTGAACCACCTCTTAGCCTTTTAGAGTAGAGTACTCACTTGAGTGGCAATTAGTGGCACTCATATGAGGGACCATGTTTCATACTCATTATGGATTACTACAGAGTTATTATGAAGGCATCACGCGGCTGGGCGGAAACTTCGAAGAAGAATTTCCGTGTTGTATCGTGAGAATGGATCTCGGGAAAAGTACAGAGCAGGGAGGGTAAAACTAGAGGAATGATTGGAGTACAACAGTGGTATCGGAGCAGTTAATGAACAAAGCTCGGATGGAATCGCGCGGATGTGAAAGCCATAAGCGAGAGAGCTGACAACGAGACCTGAAGGAGCCGATAGTGGGACATTCCACACACATAAGCCCCGCCAGCCCACGAAGGAGCTTTGCTCCTCCTCCTCCACTCTTGGATGAAATAGAACACTTGATGTTCTTGCCTTTATAGGCAATTCAGCCGGTCACGCACCCACATCTAGGATAACTACTGCTCCATCGATGACAGTTCAAAGCTATTTCGAAGTTACTCAAAACCAAGTTGAAGATAGGGAAAATTGGTGATTTTTCTTGAAGTTTGAAGGACAAAATGGATGTCTTGGATCAAGATTTTGCAAAAATGATGATGTATACATGTAATTTGGGCTATGGATATGGGTCATGGGTTTTGGGTTGATTCAAAAAGCTTCAGTTTCTCAGTTTGGAGCTTCTCAAAGTCACCCTTCCATGAAGATTAACTTTTTCACTTCCTACTTGTGACATACCCGGCTTCTCCGCACCATAGATTGCTCCTACAATATCCGATTTCAAAAATCTTGGTCACACTACAAAGCTACACTCCTAAGCTTCGCGTAGAGACTATTAGTCTTTGATTTGGATGAGATTTGTTCAACCAAAATCTCTCCGCATTACTTCATAAGGAACTAGGCAGCCACTCTCGGGCCTAGTTTTTCATCATCTGGTGTCCAAATTCACTTTTTTCACTTGGGATAGTCTTAAATCTTTGAAGTAGAGGTGCTGAGCTACATTTCTTGGACTCGTGAGGACTGTCAAATCTCCAAAGTTTCTCAGTTTTACTCAGTTTGCCCGGTTGGGGCTATTGCTAAGTGGTTTTGGCATTGTTTTTTATGGTTTTTGGTGTTTAGAACCTCCCCAGACCAACTAGAAATTTCCAATTTTTGTCTGGGCAAGTGAGGATTCAAAATCAGCGATCGAAAGCTTTAAGGATCACTTGGATTTTGCTTCCGTAGCTTCATTTTTAACAGGGAAGTGCTCTTGTGATATATTTCTCTTCTTCTTGCATATTTAAGCTTTACTTCCATTCATTTTCACATACTCTAGTTAGCAAACGGGGGAAGGGAAGTAAAACATGGAATCTAAAGGCAAATAAGTAGTTGAACACACTTCTCCATCCAAAGAACAACTAGAGGATCCTGATTCTAGAATGGAATAAGTAGAATTAGGGCAAGAAGTAGAAGAAAACTTAGAAGAAAAAGAGCCTCAGCAGGAAGAGTATACATATGAGGAACTTTTAGATGAGTTTGTGACTCATGAACAATTTATAGAACTTGAAAGAGCAAACCCTTAAATTAGAGAGAGATCTTGGTAGCATCACATCTCTCATACAGCAGCTTAAGTCTCAAATGATCTCACTTGATACTAGTGTCACCTCTTTCCTAGCTAGGAAGGAAAGAGAAACCCCTCCTATTCCTCTAGAGATTAGTAGGAAGGATACTTCTCTTCCTAGTAAGCATAAAGGAGAGAGATCTAGGGAAGATCCCCTCATGAAAGACTTGAAGCAACCTACCTTTACAAGGGATGACCGAGATAGAAACAAGGATGCAATCTACACTTTTTTACTAAAGTGGCATGATTTGCATCAATTGAAGGGCACCCCACCAAAGTACCGTGTGCTAGAGGTGAGTCTCTCCCTCGGCCCACGTGCTTATAAGTGGTGGATGAGTCTTAAGGCGGCAAACTCTATCCCTACTGACTAGACTCAGTTTGAGACTCTTTTTCTAAAAGAGTTTCTTCATGAGAATGAGGAGGAGAGGAATTGGGATGAGTGGGATAGGATTACACAGAGAGGTAGGCCTCTTACGGTCTACCTATCCCACTATAGAGAGATCACTTTGAAACTTAAAGGCTTAGATGATTTCCAGAAGAGGAGGGGGTTTGTTAGGGGCTTAGATAAAGCCATACAGAGGGAAGTCAGAAGGAATGTGCCTAAGATGTTTGAGGAAGTGATCAAGTATACACAGATTTATGAGGACCATAATCGTCCTCAATATACTCCTATGGAGATGGATCAGCCCCTCAAGCCTCTTAGTACGACTAAATTCAAGAAGAAGTTTCCTTTTGGTAAAAACAAAGTTCTTATTAAAAAGAAAAGATCACAAGGGCCTAGGTTATCCACAGATCAGTTTGAGAGGGCCAAAAGAGAGAACCTGTGCTTTAGGTGTTTGTCTCCTAGCCATTCACAGTGGAACTGTCCACTCAAGAAGGGGGAAGAAAAGAAGAAGGAACCAGAGTCTAGTACGGCCCCCGAAAAGGGCAAAAAGGTGGTCCACCTAGTGCAGACCCTTCCTATTCATGGCAGCTCTAGCTACAAGGGACTGGAGGTGATGCACGAGGATATAGAGCACACCCATTGTTTGACTCAGTCATTGTGGTCACAGTAGTTTTCACCACATGACCTAGTTAAACTGCATGGTAGTGTGTACGGGACCAAGGTCTGGGTCATGATCTATGACTCTGCCACTCATAATTTTATAAACTATGCTTTGGTCAAGAAATTAAAGATTCCCCAACAGCCTAGTGCACATAAATACATTGTATCTATGATGCAAGGGCAAGATAAGAGGATATGGGATACAATGGTATCCAATTTGGAAGTCAAGATCCAAGACTATACAGATTATATCGACTTCCAAATTATCAATATGGAGAGGACAGACCTAGTCTTAGGAAGAGAGTGGCTATGGGGGTTGGGAGACACACTTAAACACAACTATCAAAACAACACACTTGAATTTGAAAAGAATGGAAGTTAAATTTGTATTCATGGAGAGAGAGATGTACCTAGTGCACCTCTCATTTCATCATTAGACTTGTATAGTCTTTGTTATTCTCATCATGTAAAGGAGATGTTTTTATTTTATAGTCATGATATGGATCATTGTACAGACAGTACATCTGATGTATATTTTCATGCTAGGAATATAAATATGGACAGGACTTTCTACTATTCTTTTTTGCAAGAGTGTGTGGTTAAAACTTTTAAGGATCTTATGTTTGAGTATAGATATGTTTTTTCCCACTGACTTACCTAGAGGGCTACCACTTGAGAGAGGGGACATTGACCATGCCATTGAGGTTGTTACTAACACTAACCCTATTTGCAAGCCACCTTATAGGCTTAGTGTTTCTCAGCATGAGGAGGTTGAGAAGCAATTGCAAGGTTATTTAGATAAGGGCTTCATTAAACCTAGTAACTCACATTGGGCATCGCCAATGCTCCTAGTTAAAAAGAAAGATGGCTCTATGAGATTATGTATAGACTATAGAGCACTTAATAAGGTAACTATCAAAAATAGATTTCCAATGCCTAGATTGGAAGATCTATTTGATCAGTTACATCAAGCTAGGTATTTTACCAAGCTTGATCTTAGATCAGGATATCATCAGATCAGGATATCATCAGATCAGGATTAGGGTAGAGGATGTCCCTAAGACTGCATTTAGGACTAGATATGGGCACTATGAGTTTTTGGTGATGCCTTTTGGTCTCACCAATGCTCCTGCCACTTTCATCAAGCTCATGAATAGTGTTTTACGGCCCTATCTAGGACACTTTGTAGTAGACTTTTTGGAGGACATTCTGATCTATAGTGGATCAGAAGAGGAGCATTTGGAACACTTAAGAAAGGTATTTCAAGTTTGGAACACTTAAGAAAGGTATTTCAAGTTCTAAGGGAAAATTCACTCTTTGCTAAGGAGTCAAAGTGTGAATTTTGCAAGATAGAGGTTAGATACCTTGGGCATATAGTCTCCCAAGATGGAATCCAGATGGATCTTGAAAAAGTAAGGGCTACTATGGAATGGCCACATCCAAGGAACCTGTAAGAGCTGTAGATCTCCCTAGGTTTATCAGGTTTCTATCGAAGATTCATTAAGAATTATGCGAAGATTGCTGTCTAGATGATGGAAAAGCTTAAAGGGAAAGGGAAAGCCTTTCATTGGGGAGAGGAACAGAAGCAAAGTATGGAGAAGTTGAAAATAGCAATTGCGACGTCTCCACTTTTGCATATAGTTGATCCCAACAAACCATTTGTCGTTGAAACTGACGCGAGTGACTTTGCTATAGGAGCGATTTTAGTACAGGATGGTCGACTAGTAGCTTTTGAGAGTAAGAAACTAGAATAGGCTCAAAAGAATTACTCCATCTATGAGAAGGAGTTGTATGTAATTGTCCATGCTTTGAAGAAGTGGCATCATTATTTGTATGGTGCCAAATTTACGATAGTGTTTGATCAAGAGAGCATTAAGTGGCTCTCTAGTCAAATAGACCTTAAAGGTCGTAAGGCCCGATCGGCAGAGACCCTTCAAGAGTTTGATTATGAGCTTAGGTATAGGAAGGGAAAGTTTAATGTAGTGGCTGATTCACTTAGCTGCATGCCTATGCTCAATGGACTGAGTTTTACTCAGATCAGTAGTGAGCTACTTGAGTCCATTAGAGGGAAATGTCGGCGTGATCCTTCATATTCTGAGATTTGGGAAGCCATAGAGAATGGGGATCGTGATATACGGGTTTCCACTGAGGATGGAGTATCGACGGGTACTCAAGAAGGATTCAAGTGGAAGAACTACAACATCGATGATGGATATCTGTTATATAAAGGTAAGGTGTGTGTCCCTAAAGATTTTGAGATAAGACATCATATTTTGTATGAGTGTCATGACACACCTAGTGCGGGACACCTAGAAGTTAACAAGACTTATGATCTTGTTAAGAGGCAGTTTTATTGGCCTGGACTTCATAAGGAGGTCCTAGAGTATGTGCTTAAGTGCACCAAATGCCAGGTCAACAAAGCTGAGAGGTTGAGGATTGGAGGACTACTCGACCCATTGGATATTCCTAATGGGAAGTGGGAGAGTATCTCCATGGACTTTATAGTCGGATTACCTAAGACACAGAGAGAGCACAACTCGGTCTGGGTAATTGTGGATAGGTTAACCAAAATGGCTAGGTTTATTCCGACACGTATTATAGTGAAGTCATCAGAGTTGGCTAGACTCTTTGTAGAGAACCTATACTGGTTATATGGTCCTCCTTTAGACATATTTTCCGATCGGGATAGGAAGTTTACTAGCCACTTTTGGAGAGCGGTCTTCAAAAGGTTGGATACAAAACTTAGCATGAGTATGGTGGAGCATCCACAGTGCAATGGGAAAACAGAGAGGGTTAACCAAATTCTAGAGGATATGCTTTGAGCATATGTGAATGAAAGGCAAACTAATTGGGAAGAGTACTTACCTATAGTAGAATTTGCATATAATAGTGCCAAGCACTCTTCCACTTGGCATAGTCCATTTATGCTTATGTATGGGTTTCAAACAAGAGCTCTATATGTAGTAGGCTTGCAAAATGAGAAAGTTCAAGCTGCAAAGGACTTCTTGGAAGAGATGAATGATATGATTAGGCTTGCTAAGGACAACATTAGGAGAGCTCAGGATAGAGCTAGAGCCTATGCGGACCCTCAAAGGAGAGACATCAACTTTGAGGTAGGAGAGCAAGTCTATCTTAGAGTTCCATCTAGATTTGAAACCATGAAGACGGGACCTTGTCCAAAATTATCTCCTAGGTATTGTGGACCTTTCCAAATACTTAAGAGAATAGGAAAGATTGTTTACCAGCTCCAACTTCCAGAGAATAGTCAAATCCATCCAGTTTTTCTTGTTAGCCAGCTTAAGAAAAGGTTGGGTGAATCTGACAACCTCATTCCAAATAGTGAGGTAGTAGAGCCTATTTCTATTCAATCTATTCCACATGAGCCTGAGAGTATACTACGCACTCGAGAGAAACGGACGAGAAGTCACTTGTATAAAGAGTGTCTAGTAAAGTGGTAAGATAGTTCAAAAGATAGTGCCACAAGGGAGCCGGTTAGCACCCTTCAGAGAGGGTTTCCCAACTTTCGATTACCTTGCCAAGAATCTTCTTAAGGTGAAGGATAGGGGGAAACAACACGAAGATATGACCATGTATTGTTTTAAATGGGGATATAGTGGGAGTGGTGTTGTATTATTTCTCTCCTTTTTTCAGACCTTCCAATACCATTTTTGAGGACAAAAATGGAGTTAAGGGGAAGGAAATGTAACATGGAGCATTACTCATGGTCCTTGGTAAGAGGTGTGAACCACCTCTTTGCCTTTTAGAGTAGAGTACTCACTTGAGTGCCAAGTAGCACTCATGTGAGGGACCATGAGTCATACTCATTATGGATTACTAGAGAGAGACTATGAAGGCATTACGCGGTTGGGCAGCAACTTCAAAGAAGAATTTCCGTGTTGTATCGTGAGAAAGGATCTTGGGAAAAGTACAGAGCAGGGAGGGTAAAAACTAGAGGAATCATCAGAGTACAACATATTTTTAGCCAAAACAAGAAACTGTTTGAAGCACATAAACACTTCAGATGTTGCTTTCAATGGATATACCCATGCATGCCTAGAAAAATCATCAATGAAAGTCACAAAGTTAAGATAATTTCAAAAAGAGGGAGTCTGCATAGGACCACAAACATCACTCTGAACAAGCTGCAATTTTTGTGTAGCTTGAACTAAACCATCTTTTGGAAATGAGGAATGATGTATTTTGCCCAAAATACAGCCTTCACATACATGTTTACCGGGTGCCTCAACTTTGGGCAAAGAGAACACCATTTCAGATTTTTGTAGGCATAACAAACTAGTAAAATTAAGATGACCAAAGCGTGCATGCCAGAGCTTTGCATCTGGCATAGCCTAAGAATCATGTACTGCACATGCTAAATCATTCACAAATTTTTCATAATCTATGAGCTTATATAGCCCACCAGACAAAATGCTAGAAGCAATAATCACGTTGCCATTTGACAGATCATGAATGGTACATTGGTCAAGAACAAATTTCACAACCAAACCAATCTTGACTGAAGCCAAAAATGATAACATATTCTTCTTGATTCCTGGCACAAATGAAGCATTTGACAAAGTGAAAGAACTACCATCAGCAGTAGTCAAAATGATCTTACCGACTCTCATGACATGATAAGAGGAGTTGTTGGTGCTTGTGATAGTATTTCCTGTAGGGGCACGCTCCACTGAAGAGAAGAAACTATGTTGTGAGGTAATATGTCTGGTTGCCCCACTATCAAAGTACCAAACATCTGAGCCTATTGTAGACATGCACTCCTCATGAGAAGATGGGTCAAAATAGCAAACAATAGTAAACACCCATTCTTCATACTGCACAAGATTAGCAGACCGTGTTTTCGGTGTAGAGGCCTCTGCAACAACCTTCTTGGCCTCTTTCTTCTTTGCCTCTTCACCAGCCAATTTTGGACAGTTCTTAATGACATGATTATTTGCTTTACAGTATTTGCAAAACAGTTTTTTCTTTTCTCTTTTCTTCTCATATTTGTCTTCCTTCTTTGATTGTGTAGAATTAGCAGATTTTTTCTTATTAGTTGAAGAGCTCCATTTTCCTTTGCCCTTCTGACTAGCTAGGAAAGCTTAGTCTACAACACATGCATAATAGACCTGTTTTGCCTAGACTCATCTTCCTACAAGAGAACAAAAACTAACTCTTCAAATGTTAAGGCATTTGGATTGCCTTTCATCATCAACCAAAGAGTAGAAGCAAATCTTTGATATGAGTCCAGAAGAACATTCAGAATAATATGTACAAGTGAACCATCAGGAAGGACTTCATCAATAGAAATCAATTGTTCCTTCAAATCCTTGATCTTTGTCAAAAAACTGTCCATAGAATCACCTTCATTCATGTGCTCACTCTCCAACTGTTTTCAAAGGTAAGCAACACGAGCCTCATTCCGAGCCTGGTACAATGTAGTAAGTGTATCACAAGCATCCTTAGCTATTCTGCAAGAGCGAATGTGAGGAATAATGGCATGTTTGATAGAAAAAGCTATCAATGCATGAGCTTGGGCATCTCTGCCATCCCAACGAATTCTCTCTGTAGTAGGTGCAGCAAAAATTACAACATGAACAAGAATCTGTAGAATATCACCATCTTTGACACCTTCTACATCAGCTTTAGTACCTGTAGTTGTAATAGTTGCAGGTGTGATAGGATGTTTTTCAACACCGTGCACAATGTTCCATAGTCCGTTTGCAACCAATACATGTTGCATCATATAAGCCCATAATGGGTAGTTGGTACCATCCAACTTATCCTCAACAACCAACATACGGAATACATCATTGCTAAAATATCTTGATGCAAAAAATTGATTGTATCTCAAAAGTTAAATAGAACTTTGTGAAAGGGGAATCGAGCAAGAAGAGAAGAAGAAGAAGATCAAAGTCAAGAACGGCTCAATAAAAGATCATAAAGTGAAAGGACCACCCTCTGCCCAAAGCCCCACAGGGGCACGCATCGAGCAACAACGCAAAACAGCCAGGTCCTGAGGAATGGAATTAAAGAACAATCAGAACCAGGACATTTCATGGGAAGAACAGACCAGGGCCAAGAACTATACATGAAGAAGTGCAAGACAATATTTGGCAAGAAGTAATCCTTCCATTGTCAGCGTGCATTGGCAACCAAGTAAACAGGCTTCAAGCAATGCAATAGGGTCAGATGTGTGAAGAAAAAGACAAATCAGAAGAACAAAAGTTAGAAAGAGGTAGAGGCTAAAAAGTTGAAGAGGGTGACTAAGAACAACCCATTCCTAGTCACTGGTCGCGTGCGTGGCAGCCCGACTGAATGCAGCCACCCAGAATTGTGATGAACAGGATATCAAGGGAAAAACAGAAGCAACAGACTCACATCGGATAAAATAACAAATTCTCTAACAGTCCTTACCGCTTCTTCGACTACTGGGTGCGTGTATTCAGAACTCTTAAACAAGCTAAAGACAAAAAGTAAAGCCTGTCAAGGGACGACAGAGACAAAGAGGGGGAGAGTGTTGCAGAGCAAAGAAGCACAAGAGAAGAGCCCCAAAATTTTCAAATTAATGGGCATAATTTTTATTCTTCAAAGTCTTAGAGAATTCCCTCAAACCATGTAAATGCACTAGAGGAGTCCTCTAGTTGCATAATCCAAACATATTGTAAAATATCCCTTGTAAATTAGTGGGAAATTCACTTTTTAGTAATAAAGTGCCGGTCTCTTGTGTGAAAGGACCAAATTTAGGGCACATGTATATAAGTCACTTTGTGACTCTTTGTAAACACTTTTTGCTATTGTGAACAAGGAGAGCTTTGGAATCTCGAATTTGCCGCTTTCCTGTAGATTTCCATCTTCTTTTTTATCTTCTATGTGTGTGTAATGCTTGGAATGTGTGTGTAGGACTATTGTCTACCCCTCCCCAGTATTTTTGAGCTACTGTAGTGTGTGTGTGAGCTTGTAGGAGTTGTGGCGTGAGTGTGGGTACTTCCCACCATTCACTATTTTGGTCATAACTTGAAGCAAGAATGTCAGAATCGAGTGAAACCACTTCGACTAGATGCGTCTCGTCGAGAGCTTTGAAATCAGTACTCTATTGACTATATTCCGAGCTTGGAGCTGAGAGAAATCCTCGATTTACTAAAAACTGATGTAAGGGGTATTGCGGCAGACACTTTCAGTCCTTTAGTGAGTTAGAGAGGTGAATTAGTCTTTTCTCACACATATCAGCTGAACCACTTCATTCTCCATCATGAGCGCACGTGTCCTTATACACTTGGTTAGGTCGTTCGATCGGATTGACATATAAGCGTGTGTCAATTTCCCACTATACGCACTTGTGTTGCAAATGAGGTTTAGTCCCTTTGGCACAAGTCCTTGAGTCTTCTTGACTTAGGTACACACGTTTTTTACGCTGTTGCCTGGGAACACTTAGCCAAGGTGCCTTTGTGATGGTTATAGATCGAGTGTGATGAAATCGTACTTGTAGAAGTGAACTCGTTCCGTGGCAAGTAGCCAATCACTTCAGCACTTGTTACATCACATCTAGGAGGTGTGTGTAATGAGTTTTTAGGTTTAGAGTTAGTAGGAAGGGAGAGAAGGAGGAGTTAGGGTTAGGTCAGAAGGAGAGGAGAGGAGAAGAGAAGTGAAGTAGGAGTAGGCCAAGATCACCAAAAAAGCCCAAAAAAATTGCCAAAATTAGTGAAGTTCAGTTTCTGTCACCAAAAAGTATAAAAACCAAAAAATTTGAACTCATTTGACACTTTCCTGAATTTTGGTATCGTGTGCGAGCAGCGACTGGTATCGTGAGTGTGGTGTCGCGTGCTACAGGCTGCCAAGGATAGGTATTGAGCTCAAGTTGCAATCAAGACACCACAAAGGTAAGATTCCACAAGAATTCCTTGGGAAAAACACACTAAAAGTGCACCAACACGTGATTAATTGCACATTCAGTATCGTGGGGGGGAAACAATTGGTTTTTTGAGGTTTCTTGAAAGAGACAGTAGGCTAGGGGTGAGGAGGAGTGAGAGAGGAGCAAGGGGGTGTAAAACTTTTTGCATTTGGAGGTATTTTGGCTTGAGTATCGTGATCGGTTGAGTTTTTGGTATCGCGATACCAAAAATTCCCTTGTATCGCGATACTCGGCGAAGTATCGTATCGTCGGTTACCAACCCTAGTATCCGGATACCACTTGTGGTATCGTATTGCCGGATTGGTATCGTGATCTCACTTTACCAAAGTGGTATCGTATCGCGATCCACTTTTGGTATCGTATCGTCTCGAGTCCCGCCTAGTATCGCGATACCATACTAGTATCGTATCGTGCGGTTCGGTGGTATCGTATCACCTAACTGCAGGCATCGTATCATGCACCAATAGTGGTATCGTATCGTCTTGAGTCCCACCTAGTATCACGATACCATACTAGTATCGTATCGTGCGGTTCGATGATATCGTATCATCTAACTGTAGGCATCGTATCGTGCACCATAGTGGTATCGTATCGTCGTAGTATTTGATATCGTATCGTCCAGTTCCCAAGTATCGTATCATCTCACTTTCAGGCATATTGTAATACCAATTCGGTATCGTATTGTCGCTTTGCAAGTGGTATCGTATCATGCCCTTTTTGGTATCGTATTGTCCAAAAAGTGGTATCGTATCGTCTGGGTTTCCAGTATCATATCGTCCGCCTTTTCAATATCATATCGTTCTAATTTTGGTATCGTATCGAGGGTGGATTTTGGTATCGTATCGACTAATCTGAAGGTATCGTATCGTGAGGTTAGCTTGTATCGTATCATGATCAACAGCGGTATCGTATCATCTGTTGCGGCAGTATCGTATCGCCGAGGTTTCAGGTATCGTATCATGAACAGAGTGGTATCGCCCAGAGTGGTATCACCCAGAGCGATTGAAGCATTTCTTAAGGGCAACTTTGAGGCAATTGAGGAGCCACTTAAGGAGATTTGTAGAGACCTAAAGATCTTTAGGAGGGTGAATGAACTTGAGGTCGGGGAGAGTGCTAAGTAGCCGAAGAAGTGTCATATCTTCTGTAGGGAGTGCCGCCCAAGTCAGTCATCGCTCGACCTATTCAGATACCTCTAGTGACTCTGAGGAGGAGATACCAATGGCTTCAGAAGACATGCATGGCCCAACTCCAGGTAGAAACTTCATGACCGCTATAGAAGGAGACTACCGAACTTCCTTACAGTATGTGTCTACTAATGCCCATGAGATCCCATCTATCTGGATGGCTTAAACCGATCTGTGGATAGAATGGTGACTTCCATGGATGCCACGATTGTGCCCAGACGTGCTGTTAAGTACGAAGGAGGGGCATACATGGACAAGATAGGTCACATATACATAGTGACTGAATTTCCCGAGATGATCAATGAAAGGGGAGAGTTAGTGGAACAAGAAAACCCAGGAAGAACAAACCCTGAGGAACTAGTGACTACCCCTAGAGGTAGATCCCAAGTAACACGAGTCTTGAGAGGAGACTTGATACCTCAAGATGATTACCTGTTGGAAGTCTATATGATCCATGGATCAGATGTATTACTTCAAACAGACTTACTGGCTCCAGGAAGAGAGGAAAGCCCTATGACATTTTATGAGCTGAAGGATCCAGAAGATGAAACTAGAATCACATACCAAGACAAAAATTAGAGAAGATATTGGTTGGTTAGTGCCTTGGACAGAGCACGACTTAAATACATGGGTTTGCCTGTATTCCCTCAAAGAGATCAGACAACTACTTTGCAGAACCCCTTTGGAAATCAACAAGAGATAGAACACACCACGTCAGGACAAACTAGCCAATGGAGTGTCCCAAACCATACTCATGTACAATATGCAACTCTAGGAGTGCAAGCACACGATTAGACCCACCCAGGAGTAGGGAATCACTACCGACCGCTAGTAAGACCACGACCACGAGTAGGAGGGCAACCTAGAATACCCCTAGTTAGACCAATAGTTCATGCCTTTCCTGTAATGCCTAGACTGCCAGAACCAATGAGAAGATTGAGACCTATCCAAGTGGCCAAATGCGTAAGAAATCATTATGACAGATTAGGAGAACCCTATGATCACATTGTTGAATTTAAACAAGTTCTAAGGGCAGAACAAGTAGATGACTTCTTTGTGCAGTATGAGTCTTTTGGACTCACCCTCACAGGAACGGCTCTGACTTGGTTCCAACTGTTAGATCCTAATCAGTTTGGAAACATGGAGCAATTTTTTCAAGAATTCATTGGGGAATTCACTAAGAGAGGGATTAAACACAATTCTACGTCTTTAATCCATAGTTTTAAACAGAACCCTACTGAAACAATGAAAACAACTGCCCGGAGATTCAATCAGTATGTGGATAGATGCCCAGCTGCCGAGAGGCCCACTCAGCAAAAAATGATATCATTATTTTTGGACGGACTCATGAACGGAACCCTAAGAATGCTAGTTTATGTGAAGAGGCTACAAACCCTAAGTGAGTGTCTTCAAGAGTGTATTGATCTAGAAGACAATCTAGCTGAGGACCTCAAGAGCATGCCAAGCCCCACTAAATCAGAAGACTCTCGGAGTATCATTACATCCAACTCTAGTAATATGGAAGAATTAGCGGAGCTCTTAGCAAAGAAATTAGGAATCCAGGGACAAAGACCTTACCCACACCCAGCCTTAAGGATGCCCATATTACGGAGGTGTAGTCTATGTGGAGGAGATCACCCCACTCACATGTGTGCACGAGGAGGGACGGGTGCACAAAAGACATATCCCTACAATAGACAGCACCAACAAGGAACCGCTTTGTATTTCCACATAGAACAAAAATACACTAATCACACCAAAGAGAACTATCCATTCAATAGGCAGTCACGCCCCTTAACACCACCACAGTATCGACCATACGGATATCCACCTAGAGAGCCAGGCAGAGAGATGCCCAGATACAATCCCTATCCAACACCAGCAGGAGCACCGAGACCTTATGAACAAGCTCCATATCCACCACCCCAACCAGTGTTAGGGCCACAACTGTCACAACCTCAACAAGTGGTACCTGTGAAGTATGCTCAGCTAGAAGAAAATTTGGAAAGAGCCATAGTGCCAGCATCGATGACTACCAATGTGGAATCAACGAACCCTAGCTATGAGCTTGCCCCAGGAGATTATTATCCATATGAAGCCAACACGTTAGAGTATGAATCAGCCTATGATTCGGCTTACTATGGATATGAAAACTATGACGAGAACTATGGAACAGAGGTCGCAACTCTAATGTATACTGCCCCTAAAGCCTCGCCTCCTATGAGACCACCCATTAGACCACCTGTGCCGAGAGGACCTTGTTATGGATGTGGAGGAGACCATTTTATTAGAGAATGTCCTCGACCTTACAATCCACCACCCCCTAGGACTTGGGAAGGATATTGCAATGATTACAAAAAGGAACATCTTTTCAGGGACTGCCCTAAGAATCCAACCAAAGTCCAAGACACTGTGCCAATTAATGTAATTGAAGTGATAGAAGCATCTGGAAGTGATAAGGAATATACTGTACCTTTAAAGGCATTACAAGAGCTCAAATGAAAGATCGAAAAGGAAAACAACCAAAACAGGAACAAGAGAGCAAAAGAACGGTAAGCCCCAAGATTCAAATAGTTGAAGATTCTGTGGATCCACGTGAGAGTACCCAGAACATTAAAGCCCAGAAATGGAAGGAAAGAAGAGAAAAACTCAAAGAAAAATGGATGAAAAACAAAAGTCGTGATAATAAAAACTAGAAATAGGAAAGAACAAAAAGAACAGGAAATTTAGAAAGAAGCGCTCATTCCACCACCTATCCAAGAAGTGGAGAAACCAGAATCCATTTTAGCTGACCCAAAATCCGATGACCTAGACATGTGGCTGAAAGCTTACCAAGCTAGAATTAAGACTGGACCGAAAGTAGAACAACATGAAAAACTTTACCCACAAGGAGAATTAGAAAAAGAAAGGCTTGCAATATGTCGAAAGCTTATAGAGGTTGCACAAGCAACCCTAGAAAAGACTATTCCAACCCTCCTAGAGACGAGAATACCAGATAATCAATATAAAGAACATGTCAGAGCCTTGGATGAAGAACCTAAAGGGAAGGATGGAAAGCAAGAGCGAATAAGAACTCAAGATGAACTAATGTCGACCATACCTGACCTAGAAGCTGAATGGCCAAAGGAATTATGGAATAGAATCTGAGAAGAACAATGGAAGAGGAATGGAGCTACTAAGCCTCCTTTTGAGGAAATAGATGTAGAAGTCTATCAACCAAACCCCAACCTGGAAGAAGTATACGAGGAAGCATCAAGACTCGATAGAAATAGAGAAGAAACCCAGAGCATTTCAACATTGCCTAACTACATGGGAGAATACGAAAAGGAATCTATTATAATATGAGCACCCATAGTACATGGAAAAGGAAAAGGGAAGTCAGAGAAGAGTTCACACAATTTAACAGAACTTAAGAAGACAAAAGTACAATGCAAATTAACCGTGGAAGAATTACTTCAGGTGAGACCACAATTATGGAGGCAATTAGCGAGTCAATTAGAATTAGGGCAAGAGAAAGAAGAAAAGGAAGGAAGGGGAAAAGAAAACACATCTAAAATACAAATCCCAGTTGATAAAGTGGGAGAATTTAGTGAAGGAGATGAAGGTAATACATGTCTACCTGTCACTTACAATGGGTACATGACCAAGGCTATACTAGACACGGGAGCCGAGGTAGGAATCGCCACAAAGGAAATTTGCGAGAAATGGGGAAAACCTGCCTTACAACCCACACGCATGAAGCTCCAATTAGCAGACGATCATGTGGAGAAACCCTTAGGAATATTGGAAAGAGTCAAATTGAATACCTGTGGAGCTGAATTTGAACACACTAGCAATTTGTAAGTTTGAAAAGGCTAATAATTACGAGATGATATTAGGACGACCCTTCATGAGACAAATGTGAGTAGTACCAGACTGGGGAAGAGATTCGTTGTACCTACAACATCAAGGAAATACAACCAAGATAAACTTGCATATATTTGCATATCGAGACGTTCCTCCACTACAATGGAATCCCATACACAAGGAGGAAGACGACCTATCTATTCATAGTGCTGGAACAAGTGACCAATCATGGATGCACGAGGATGCCCAGTTATGGATGTGCAAAGAAGCCAAGAAAGAGGACAGTAAAAGACAGGCGTGGCCAATAGGACATCCTAACTACCGACCTGTAGAGGACCCAAGGTACATGCCGAAAATCTTTTCTGATGAAACCTTTGAACCGCATGGATGGATGGAAATCCTAGCAACCTTAGACGTGTGTGTAAATGAGGGAGTCTTGACAATGAACGAGTGCATAGATGAGGAAGGCTATGATGTAAATCTTTATATGGTTGTCCTTCAAGAAGTAGAAGGGGAAATCTTGGAAAAAGAGTGGAAGGAGGAGTATGAGAGTATAGAAATGGAACCAGAATTCGATTCCGAAGAGAGCTATCTGGACACCATTCGAACCAAAGGGAAACAGGAACCGACAAAGATCTTGGCAATAGAAGCCGCTCCTAGAGTACAAGAACAAGAAGCAGAAATGAGTAAAACTGGGCCAGACCCAGATCTGTTTGAAGTTCCTGAACATTTTTAAAGATACAAAGTAGAGGAGAGAAAGATAGCTATTCAAATGCCTAAACGAGAGGCTTGAGATGGAGAAGCATATGACAACAAAGAACAAACAAAAAAGATCATAGTAACAGTGGAACAGGGAGAAGAAAGAAGTACCTACATAGGCAAAGACGTGTCGGTGGAAGAGGAGGAAGACTTAGTACAACTGATCCGAGAATATCGAGACTTGTTCGCATGGACGTATAAGGACCTCAAAGGTGTGGAACCCTCGATTTGTTCTCATAGGATACCAATGACGGCAGATGCCAAACCATCAAAACAACGGCCATATACATACAATGAGATATATGCTGCTAAAATTAAGGAGGAAATAGACAAACTACTAGCGGCAGGCTTCATATATGAGATAGAACACACTGAGTGGGTATCACCACTAGTAGTTGTGCCTAAGAAGAACAGAAAATTGGGAGTGTGCATTAACTTGAAAAAGGTCAATGCAGCCACCATACGTGATAGCTACCCATTACCCATTACGGACCATCTATTGGAAAGAGTAGCAGGAAAAAAAGTATATAGCTTCTTAGACGGATTCTCAGGATACAATCAAGTAGCTATTGCTACTGAGGATCAACATAAGACCACATTCGCGACCGAATGGGGAATCTATGCTTTCAGAGTGATTCCTTTTGGACTCACTAATGTGTCAGCTACTTTCCAACGATTGATGTGTCATGTGTTCAACGAATTTTTGAAAAAGAGCATGGAAGTATATGTAGATGACCTATGTACATACTCCAATCAAAGACACAATCATATTCTTGAGTTGAGGAAGATATTTAATAAATGTAGACAGTACAGAGTCTGTTTAAACCCTGAGAAGTGTGTCTTCATGGTGGGACAAGGGAAAATCCTAGGACACATAGTCTCTAGAAATGGAATATCCACAGATGAGGACACGATTAAGGTCATCTTAGAGCTTCCTAGACCAAAGAATGCGAAAGAGGTGCAAGCATTTATGGGACACTGTGGATATTACCATCGGTTGATCCACATGTATGCCATAATCGCCAAACCCTTGTATGGTCTCTTAACTCAATTCACTTAGACAGAAGAGTGCAAAAAGGCATTCAATGAGTTGAAAAAGAGGCCTAGCACGGCCCCAATTCTGAAAACTCCAAATTGGAACAAGCCTTTTCATATTCATGTTGATGCATCTAATTATGCAATAGGATGTATATTAGCCTAGCCAGCCGATGACGGAAAATTAGATCATCCAATTGCCTATGCAAGTAGACAACTAAATCAAGCTGAAAGGAATTATACCACTACCGAGCGAGAAGGATTAGGAATGGTCTATGCAGTGAAGAAATTTAGACACTATCTCTTAGCCAACAAGTTCAGGTTTTGCATAGACCATGAGGCTCTATTGTACCTAGTCAATAAGCCTTGCAACACGGGAAGATTGATAAGATGGTTCCTACTATTAATGGAGTTTGACTTTGAGGTGATGGTAAAGAAGGGAAACACCCATGTGAGAGCTGATCATCTTTCAAGGTTAACACACGGAGAACCACCTAATGGAGTACCTGATGATCTGCCAGACACTTATTTGTTCAATCTGGAAGTTTGTCCAAAGTGGGCAGAGAAATTAATTCCTACACTTACTCATGGTCCACAACACTCTATTAATAAGGAAAGTAAAAAGGAAATTTTACAATCAAGGAACTTGCATATCATTGTGGGAAGCGTGTACTATAAGGAACCCAATGGGGTATTGCTAAGATGTGTTGAGGAAGATGAACAAACGAAGCTAATCGAACAAGCACATGTGAACAAATGGAGAACACACCAAGGGACTCATGGAACCATCAGGGAATTAAAAAGATTAGGAGTATACAAGCCTGAGATGCCAAAGAATGTCCATGACTATGTAAGTAATTGTGTAGAATGCCAGGAGACAATCCCAGAGGATCATACGTCCATACCTTTCTCAACGATAGCACCCAATTGGAGCAAAACATTAGTGAAATTCCTAAAGACAAGAGAACATGAGGAAGGAGTTAGCTTGGCTAGAAAACGATCCCTAGAGGAGATGAGCAAGAATTATGTTCTCATAGGAAGAAACTTGTTTAGAAGAGGAAAAGACAACCAATTACGATTATGTATTCATGAAGGAGAGTATTTACCCATATTAGAGATGGCGCACGCAGGTGCAGCAGGAGGTCATTTTTTCGCCGAAAGAACTGTAAAAATGATCCTTTTCGTAGGCTTGTGGTGGCCAACTTTACATATGGATGCTCAAACGTATGTATGAAGTTGTGGGACATGCCAGAGAGCTAAATACCCAATTCGGAGAGATGACATGCCATTGCGATCTATGGTTTGTGTGAGAGCATTCTCTAAATGGGGTATTGATTTCATAGGACCCATTAATCCACCGGCCAAAGGATCACATGCTGAGTATATCATAGTAGCCACTGAATACTTGACAAAATGGGTAGAAGCAAAGGCTACTAGAAGGAACGATGCTCAAACCACTGCTAAGTTCCTTTTTGAGCATATATTCACTCGTTTCGGATTACCAATTGAGATTGTGAGTGACCGAGGAACGCATTTCCTTAACGGAGTAATAGAATCCCTAATGAATGAATTTTTAGTCATCCATAAAAAATCAGCCCCATACCATCCCCAAGCCAATGGTCAAGCGGAAAGTTCCAATAAGGTATTATGTACAGTATTGGCAAAGATTGTCAATAATGGGAGGTTTGACTGGGACAAACAATTGCACCATGCAATTTGGGCCTTCCGAGTAGCATACAAGACTGCTATTGGAACTACCCCATTTAATTTTGTGTATGGGCACAATGCAATTTTGCCAATTGATTTTTTAATCCCAACTTTGAGAGTAGCCCAACAGTATGAATGGAACGGACATGAATTGTCCCAACAACTAGACCAAATCGAGAAGTTACATGAAACTAGGTTACAAGCGGTGGCAGGAATCTATGCAGCCAAGAGAAGACAAAAGGCATGTTATGAAGCACATATAAAAGACAAAGGACTTAAAGAAGGAGACTTAGTCCTGGTTTACACCTTAAAGCAACATGCCAAGAAGTTACAAAAACGCGGATATGGACCTCTGATCATCAATAGGATCTCTACTAGTGGAGCAGTTAATCTAGCCACCTTAGATGGAGACATTCTTCCTAACTACATAAGTGGATGCAAATTTAAATGGTTCATGGAGCCATTGACGGATCAAATGCTAGCACGTCTAGTGGGTGCTCAAAATAGGAAGCAAGAGGAAGAACGGATTAGAGAGGAGGCCCGACAAGAAGCCCTAGAACGCATCAAGAAAAGGAAAGAATGGATTAGGCAAAGAGATGAACGGTATCTTCAAGGAGAGGAACCTATCCCTATGGCTAACTACCAAGTCCATACATCTGATACGAACAGAGCTCACAGGTCACAACCTTACCTAAACCTAGGGATTGGAAAGACAGAGTACAAATTGATGGATGCATTGATAAACTCAGGAGCAGGACTTAGTTGCATACATAACACTGTCATAAAAGATCTTGAACTAATTATGACGCCCACAAAAGCTCAGATGATAGGAATTGGAGGTCAAATCATAGAATGCATGGGAGCAACTAACGTATCCCTCCACCTAGGAAATTCTTCCATGGAACAACGAGTATTAGTGTGTAGATATGAGGATTTAATAGAAGATTTGATCCTAGGACAGGATTGGATCATTGAGAATGAAGTCAGCATCAACCTAGCTCAAGGATATATTTCGGCCAGGATAGGGCACAAGGAAATTTTTAGTCTATTAGGAGAGAAGCCTTTGCTCCAACCAACCACCATCGAGAGTGCGGAAAGATGCAAAAAAGAGCTAGTAGAACATGATTCGAGTCCCCATACCTCAGAAACCAGTCTAAAAGAAGGAGTAAGCTCAAACCCTAATGTGTCCAAGGAAAAGGTGATACCACCCTACTCAGTTGATGAACGGCCAAACAATCAGGAAACCAACTCTCATGAAGTTCCTCATACAGCAGCATGATCACCAATGTGGAGGACAACATTCAGACATTCACATCAAGGGAAGAACAAATTCGAACGGATACGCAAAGATCAAGTACAACAATCGGAGACGTCCTCACCACCTCATAAGGAGAAAAAAGGAGAATAACAAGTCAGCATCACAAAGATCTGAAACAACAATACTCTTGCAAATATGGCTCCCTAAGCCTTTGGTTGATGCTCAGAAAGCACGACAGCAGATATGGATTCCCAAGAACGTGAAACAAGTAGCCAAGCAAGAGATGCGCAATCCGGAGGATACACTACGACAAAACATTCGAGTGACAAAGCAAAAATAGACTCGTCCTAGACACATGAAGAGCAGAGCCTCTAACACGAGGACATTAGAGGAAACAAAGAGAACACATGAAACCGAGGAACCAAAGAAAGAAGACGACCTATCAAAGTGCCCATGAAATGGATTTGGAAACCTAAGCAACTGCAAGGAGTGTGTCAACAAAACAACAAGGATTCCAATTGCACTCATGAAGTATCACATGCACCTAAAGTATGCATAATAGAGCCACATTACAAGGCCAAGCATTCGGCACATGATATACATGAGAACAGTAGTGGTGCACATTCTCCAAGAGGAATTAGGGCATAGCTTCAACTCTCTTAGGAATGGACATACTATGTACATAAATAAATGCTTCGGCTACACTAATGCTTGTTTTCTTTCAGGAAAAGAAATAAAAAGATGTGGTAAGAGATCTCACCTATAGAACCATGGGAAACGGAGTGATGGAACGACAGCAAATCATTGCAATGCACTACACAGTTGCTACATTTTCCATTGAAACTAATGCGCTTTTCCTTACAAGTGCAGATGGCTTCTGAAGATTCTTAAGCAACAGTACAAGAGGAAGTACTGGAATTTCCTCTACAGAGTATCACCAAGGCAAAGGGACACTAGTTTCGAGAAGATCAACTGGCTGGGGAGTATCTTTTCCTGGCGACTATCAAAATCATGGATACAGATCATCAATTTCCGATCATGTCCCAGGATTTGAGAGTACTACATGGACTCCCATCTATGATAGACATCATGAAGAAAGCGGGCATACACAAATATTTTGAACTGCCGATCTATAAGCCCGACTTCCAAAGATGCACTCAAGTCATGAATACCTTACAGCTAGCACTGCATGATCCATTGGTGCTAGAGGCTAAAGTGATGGATAAAGTAGGGGAATGGGTAGTTATCCAATTTATTCATGACTTGATCAAGGAAGCTTTTGGATGGGAAAAAGATGGCCACACAGTATTAAAAGAGGAGAGCCGCGGGGCAAAGACAAGAACCTTCATGGACATCAACAGAATTGATATAGAAGAGGAACTCAGACTTATTCACCAGCACTTCTGCTTCCCAAATATGCATCGGTATACGGACCCTCAGAAGATAATTGTCCAACTGCTCTCACATGCAATCAAGCAGATTGGAAATCAAATCAATCTGACTCCTTACATACAGGAAAGACTATTCGAAGCAAAGAAGCAATGGAATAATAAGAAGTTCCTCAATGGCAGCGTCACTCTGACAATATTGATTTACCACACTTTAGGCATTAGAGAGCACCTGCAGGAAATGCCCTCATCAACTGCTATGGCAAAGTATGCCAAAGTCGCCACAGTTCCTAAAAAGAAAAGAGGATTCAAGATTGTGGAAGAGGCAGAAACTAGCTCCCAACCCAGAATGAGAGGAACAAAGAGGTTAAGGGAAGTAAAGCAAGTGGAAGAGGAAGCTCCAGCAACAAAAAGAGTGCATGTGCTTCCAAAGACAAGGATTGAAGAGCAAAGGCCGCTTACAGAGGAAGATTTAACTCAAGCCCTCGAGGATACACATCAATATATAGAAGGGCAAGTCAATTTACTAGTACAAGGGCACCATTATCAGCAGGCCCAACAGGAGATAGAGGCCAAAAAGAAGATCACAAAAGTACACTACTACAGGGAATTAGGGTTGGAAAATTCAAGCTCAGCTTCGGATGCACAAGAAGAACCCGAAACCTGGTTGTTAAATGTAGACATTCAAAGTGAATCAAAGGATGATGGACAATGGGTGGAATTGAGTGTAGTCAACTACAATGAAGAAGAAGAGGGCATAAAGATGAACAACAACACTACCCACCCTGATCAGGACACCGCAAGTAAGGAAGCAAACCAAGAAGGTACGCATGTGATAAAAATCAATGAGACTTCCACTATTCATATCAAGGAGGCAACACCTACGTGCGAGGTGTCAATCAAGATACCAAAGAAAGAGCCTCAAGAAGAGACAGTAGAAGAAGCAGAACCCTTCACACCAATAAGGGTCATGGCAGAACCCTCCCCCATGGACGTCACCTTTCAAGGGAGTGCCACAAAAATTATTGATTTGGATGAAGAAGAAAAAGAACCAAAAATCCAATTACAAATTAGACAACCCCACAATGACACCATCCATGTAGAGCGAGGAAAGGATGTGCAAACCGGAGAAGCTCCGAGCATACCAAGGAAATGGTTGAATGTTGACATCACTCAACTCAAGCCCGTAGTGCAAGACATGATCAGAACCGCACTAGACACACAACAATTAATGCTTGAGGCTGATGAAGACTATGATCAACCGATGCAGGACAAGCATGAGCTCCAAGAAAAGAGTAAAAAGAAAACAAGTACAATAGAAACAAAATGAAGTTCAAGAGTCCAAGCAACAGTGCAAAGCTCTCGCCATGGAAAATGAAGGATTGCTAGCGAGGCTGAGAAAATGCGGATGAACGTAAGAAGTAAAATACTAGAATCACAAATAAAGGTATACATGGAAGAGGCAGAAAACGTAAGGAACCAAAACAAGGAGCTCATGATAGCTCTTCTAAGTGATCAGCCTGTAGAAATTCAGGGAAGACCAAAAAAGGATAACAAAGACCTGGAAGAAAAGCTAGCTAAGTATGAAGATCAGCTCAAAAAGGAGCAGGCCACCATTGCCGAATGGGAAAAGAGGTACATGGAAGACACCGCAGCCCTTAGAGCCAAATGGAAGAAAGCTGAGAATAGATACCTCCTGCAATGTAAAGAAGACACAGATCAACTCGCAATAGTGGCAGAGGAAATCCAAAAGAATAAAGAAACAATTTTGTAGGCACAGGAAGAGATTAGGCAAAACAAGGAAATGATAAAGCAATTACAGGATCAACTAACCCACAAGAACATTGAGGGGACACCAGTAGTTCCAAAATCCACAAAGGCTACTGAGGAGACTGAGGTACGTCCTCTCTCTCCCCCCTTGTATTCGCCAATAAGGGAGGAACACGAGGTCCAAATTGATCATAATACTCGGGACATTGCAGAACTGAGCCGACCAGAAAGGGCACTACTGGTGTCCCAGCTTATTGCTGAATTCAAAGATCAGATAATTCAGGTAATGAAGGAGGCCAAAATTGAAAGCAAAAATCTAGATCAAATTTTGAAGCCTTTCAACATACCATATGGCCTACTTAAAGCACAAACGCGACACTATATCAAGACTATGACGAATAAGGATCCGGACCACAACCTCCAGTTCAGCCAAGATACATTCAAGTATACTCAGGAAGAATTCGAAAAAGCTGATCCCATATGGAGACACAAAGTTTTGGAAAAGAATCCTACATTACGAGTACAATAGGAAGCATCACCATACATGCTTCAAGTCAATCCCGCATTTTGTCCAGTACCTCGCAGATGCGCTTGGTCACAATTTTGGGAAGGACAGCGCCAGGGGAGCATTAATAATCAATGGTTGAATTACCCATTGTTACCTAGTCTGCCACATAACTACCTACCAACGAAAGAATATATGATAAAAACAATGGAATTTTGGATTGCACGTTATGCGACTGTCCCAGACTTAGCAGTCAAAAAGACCAATAAGATTTTCAGCATGCTATTAACTGTAATTAAGGTCTTCCAGCATGCAAAGTACACTTTTTTGAATTTCATCGGCATTACACAAGGATCCGAAGCGCTCGTTTTTTATGTCTCTACTATTTCGAGCCACTTAACCCTGATGGCGTATTATTCACGACTCATGTTTTTGCCATCAGCATACATGCAGACTTTCGAAGAAGCATTTTTCACAGGCTTCTTTGAAATAGATTCGGAAATTTTTTTCAAGATGACTTCAAACCTCCATGCACGATTGGTAGTGTATGAAACAAGTTTTTTTGCAGATCACCGACAAGCCCCAGAGGATGGCGTCAAGTCACAACAGTGGAAAGAATTTATGTTATGTCACGCTAATTTGCTGAATCAAAGAGAGCAGGCAACCATACAGACCTATTCACGTCGCCACAAAAAGCCTGTCGAGGACGGTAGAGTTCAGGAGGAGGGACGTGTGGAAGGGGAATCGAGCAAGAAGAGAAGACGAAGAAGATCAAAGTCAAGAACGGCTCAATAAAAGATCATAAAGTGAAAGAACCACCCTCTGCCCAAAGCCCCACAGGGGCACGCATCAGGCAACAACGCAAAACAGCCAGGTCCTGAGGAATGGAATTAAAGAACAATCAGAACCACGACATTTCATGGGAAGGATGGACCAGGGCCTAGAACTATACATGAAGAAGTGCAAGACAATATTTGGCAGGTAGTAATCCTTCCGTTGTCAGTGTGCGTTGGCAACCAAGTAAACATGCTTCAAGCAATGCAACAGGTCAGATGTGTGAAGACAAAGACAAATCAGAAGACCAAAAGATAGAAAGAGGTAGAGGTTGAAAAGTTGAAGAGGGTGACTAAGAACAGTGCATTCCTAGTCACTGGTGGCGTGCGTGGTAGCCCGACTGAATGCAACAACCCAGATTTGTGATGTACGGGATATCAAGGGGAAAACAGAAGCAACGGACTCACATTGAATAAAATAACAAATTCTCTGATAGTCCTTACCACTTCTTCGACCACTGGGTGCGTGTATTCAGAACTCTTAAACAAGCTAAAGACAAAAAGTAAAGCCTGTCAAGGGACGACAGAGACAAAGAGGGGGAGAGTGTTGCAGAGCAAAGAAGCACAAGAGAAGAGCCCCAAAATTTTCAAATTAATGGGCATAATTTCTCTTCTTCAAAGTCTTAGAGAATTCCCTCAAACCATGTAAATGCACAAGAGGAGTCCTCTAGTTGCATAATCCAAACTTATTGTAAAATATCCCTTGTAAATTAGTAGGAAATTCACTTTTTAGTAATAAAGTGCCGATCTCTTGTGTGAAAGGACCAGGGCACATGTATATAAGTCACTTGTGACTCTTTGTAAACACTTCTTGCTATTGTGAACAAGGAGAGCTTTGGAATCTCGAATTTGCCTCTTTCCTATAGATTTACATCTTCTCTTTGATCTTCTATGTGTGTATAATGCTTGGAATGTGCGTGTAGGACTGTTGTCTACACCTCCCCACTGTTTTTGAGCTACTGTAGTGTGTGTGTGAGCTTGTAGGAGTTGTGGCGTGTGTGGGTACTTCCCGCCATTCATTATTTTGGTCATAACTTGAAGCAAGGTTGTCAGAATCGAGTGAAGCGACTTCCAATAGATGCGTCTCGTTGCGACTTTTGAAATGAGTACCCTATTGACTATATTCGGAGCTTGGAGCTGAGAGAAATCCTCAATTTATTGAAAACTGTTGTAAGAGGTATCGTGGCAGACACTTTCAGTCCTTCAGTGAGTTAGAGAGGTGAATTAGTCTTTTCTCACACATATCAGCTGAACCACTTCATTCTACATCATGAGCGCACATGTCCTCATACACTTGGTTAGGTCGTTCGATCGGATTGACATATAAGCATGTGTCAATTTCCCACTATACGCACTTGTGTTGCAAATGAGGTTTAGTCTCTTTGGCACAAGTCCTTGAGTCTTCTTGACTTAGGTACACAAACTTCCCATACGAATTCTGCTAAACCTGTAGCAGACTTCGAGATGCTTATACTGGCGAACTCAAACTGGTATATACCTTTGGCACAAAAAGATGAAATACCTTGCATAAGTGCAAAATTCATGTAGTTCTGAGACTACAATCGGAGAGGTGTCGATGATGCCCTAGATGAAGCAGTGACCTACTCTGATCATCCAATTGTTGGACTTAGACATCTGCGAAAGCACAGGAATAGCACAAGGAAGAAGAAGAAGCTTGGAGCACAACACACAATACTGAATGTATTGCCACTAGAATGTACAAAGATACATAGCCTGTTAGGGCAGTAGGCATATATACAAGCCGAGGGAAAAAAACTCCTAAAGAGGGAAAAAAGTGCCGTGGTGGTCCTAGAGTGTTCACACACATCACTACCTAAATATATCAACAGGTTATGCCAATAAATTGGCATATATTTCTATGAGACCTTTGCACCTAAATTTTGAATGAAAATTGTTCATTTTATCTCTATATTTGTAGCTCACAATGGTTTGGATGTACATCAATTTGAGATCAAAATTGTCTTCTTGAATGGGGACTTGCATGGAGAATTTCTAGATCCTCTAGGTTAAAGCTCACCAGATTCTACTGGTGCAGATCAAATTTACTATCAATCCAAGTATGCTTACCCTAGTCAACTCTACAAATACATGCTTAATAGAAGCTATGGAACTCGCAAAATAGAACTTAGATAGAGATAAGCCTATGCAAAGACCCAAATGGCAAGAAACACACAATTACAACATGAAAAAATACGAAAACTTGGTAGTGCTTGGATAGGGACACTAAAACTACCCAAGAAACAAGATGCATGAAATCTCACTTTGGACTCAAAAAAGTGAGTTACAATTAGGGTTTTTGTCCTTCATACTTATGGAAATGACCTTTTCATATAGATTATAAAAACTTACAAACATAAGTTTCTGACTCCATAGAGAAACTTGTGCATCCTCATAGAGAATAAAGTTTCTGACTCCTAAGGTAATGGGGAGCATCTCTAATGTTTTTTTTCCTATTGTTATGATAGTTAGGCATGCACTTGGATCCTTGGATATTTTACAAAAAAATCCAAATGTCATTCCCAAACCCAATATGCAAAGCCTCTTCAAAGGTTTGCATATGATAGCTATCCAAATATTGACACCTATTGTAGTACTTTAACAAACAAACAACTAAGTGGAGTGTTAGGCCAAAAGAAAAAATAAGTGGACCCACACCATACCAAAAACTAGGGAATGGTATCTCATGTGCAGGATGAGTATTAAAGGTTGTTAGGTGGACTCAACTTTTTTGAAAATTAGGACCATAATGTGACATGCAAGGTCGGGAGGGTCCTCTACTTGTTTATGCCAAAATCCAATAGTAGTAAACATAGAATGTGAACCTATGATATTATCTTTGGGTGCAGCCATGAAAGGGTAGTCTAACCAAAATTTAGTGGATGGATATTGTACCCTCAATACATCGTATTGAGTCCCAAGTCTCCATTGTGTGAAAGGTGCATATGTAGGATTATACCTTGTGTAAGTTGGGATGTCACTCATCACATAATTATTGCCTAAATTGGACCTCAAACAACATCATCTCCACATTTGATTGGATGCCATGATCTCTTTCTTAGTGAGATCCTTTAGTGTGATCATAGTTAAATATACATGGATCATCTCAATCTGTGTTGATCTTAGCCTTAATGTATTATTGTGTTTTATCTCTTATCTATCCATAAAGTAGGAGGTGACTTTGATGTGAAACATTTCAAAATACATCTTTACCCATGCATTTTAGTAGATTTTTGTCAAGGATGGACTTCATGAGCTCATTTCACATACTTTGCATGATCTATATCCATATATCTCTAAGGCTATCATTTGTCAGTTGTTGATGGCCTTACATGGATTCTTCTTTCCAATTAATCAAAGATTAACTTCCCTAACTCTTGACATGACCATATTGTCGATAGACTTGGTGCTTCTATTGATTATAAAGCATCCCAAATGATTTTTGTGGTAAGCGCAACATCTATTACATTTGATCTAGACCTTGAACTGTGTATGGGGTTTCCCTTCGCCAAAATGGAGTGAATCAAGGAGATGTTCACAATGTTCAAAGTAAGGTTTAATGAAAGGTAACCATAATAACCCTTCACTTTGTGAGACCCTGTTGTCCATTCAACTCATGACAAGTGAGACTAGCTACGTATCACATGTCCTATAAGTGGATTCTAGTGGCGTCTTGGCACTTTGCACACACGTCAAACTGTCATATCGATAGTATGACCCAACCAAGTGCAGATAAACATGTGTTCTGAAGTGTTTCAATGGTGATGCACCACAGTGCGCTCTCCTTCTCGAGAGCTCCACGACGATATGCTCGGAGTAGAAAGCCGAGCTCCTGAGGTCGCACACACTACTCCGCACAGAGGCTGTAGAATACGCAGAAAACACAGTACACAGGAAGCACGAAGACAGACTTCTTAGGTCTTACAAATGCAGTCGAACTTATAGTCTGTGACTGACCAGGCCACTATATGTTTTATTAAAGAACATATACAAAGAAGTGTCCTGTGGCCATTTGGCCTTTCACATGGACACTAACGGTAACAATCTCCCACTAAAGGCCAATATGGCCAGAGTAACTATGGGAGAAAAATTAATGAATGATAAAGAATACCTGAGTGTAAGTATACAAACTATACCTCCCACCTGATGGGCATGTTACACAGTATACAAGTGACTACGTAAGATCAAGAATCAAGTAACCCCCATCAAGTGACAACAGTGTCGAAAGCTATCCTGTGGTAGAGCTTTAGTCAAAGCATCTGCAGCATTATCTCGAGTGTGAACCTTCTCAAGAGTAATGCTCTCAGTGGCTAAGCAATCTCTAATGAAGTGATACCTCACCTCAATGTGCTTGGTCTTTGCATGATAGACCGGATTCTTAGCCAAAGCAATGGCACTCTGACTATCACTGAGCAAGTGAGGTACATGCTGAGGTAAACCCATATCACAAGCAAGACGAGAAAGCCACAATGCTTCCTTACATGCCTCACTTGCTGCAACATACTTTGCTTCTGTGGTGGAAACAGCTGTACATTCTTGAAGATGAGATCTCCAAGAGATAGCACCTCCAGCAAAATGAAAAATATACCCCGATGTAGACTTACGATTGTCTACACAACCAGCATAGTCAGAATCTGTGTAACCAATAATGGATGCTTTCCCTCTACCTAAGCATAGACACTTGTCCTTAGTGCCACTCAGATATCTCAAAATCATTTTGACCGCTTCCCAATGTTTCTTGCCAGGATTAGACATATATCTGCTCACAACTCCCACTGCAAATGCAATGTTTGGTCTCGTAGCTACCATAGCATACATGAGACTACCAACAACAGACTGATAGGGAATTTTGGTCATGAATTCCTTTTCCTCATCTGATTTGGGGCAGTCATCCTTGCTCAATTTCACATATGTGGGTAAATGTGTACTCAATGCCTTTCCACCCTGCATATTGAATCGGTGAAGTACTTTGGATATGTACTCACTTTGAGACAAGTATATGCATCTTTTACTCCTATCACGAGTAATGTGCATGCCAAGAATATGTTTGGCATCCCCCAAATCCTTCATATCAAATGTCTGACTCAACTTCTTTTTGAGAAGTGACAAATCATAAGAAGACTTCCGAGCAATCAACATATCATCAACGTAAAGTATCAAGCATATCAAGCTGCCATAAAAACATCTCTTTGTGTAGAGACAATGATCCTCATTGCTCCGAGAATAGCCTTGGGACTTCATAAAAGCATCAAACTTTTGGTACCATTGTCTAGGAGACTGTTTAAGTCCATACAAGCTCTTCTTGAGCTTACAAACTAGACTTTCCTTGCCAGGAACTACATAACCCTTTGGTTGTTCCATATAGATCTCATCTGTAAGATCTCCATGCAAGAAAGTTGTTTTCACATCCATTTGGACTAGCTCTAAGTCCTCCATTGCAACGAATCCAAGCAACATGCGCAAAGTAGTCATCTTGACCACTGGAGAGAAGATTTCCTCAAAATCAACACCATGTTGTTGCTTAAAACCCTTTGCAACAAGTCGTGCTTTATATTTTGGAGAAGCACTATCTGATGTGAATTTCAGCTTATATACCCATTTACATGGTAAAGCTTTTCTGCCCTTTGGCAAAGGTACTAAGTCCCAAGTACCATTCTTGTGAATAGAATCCAACTCACTCTTCATGGCACGCTCCCACTTGACGTGATCCTCTGTCTGCATAGACTCTTTGTAGCAAGAAGGCTCACTGGCATCTGTTAGCATAACAAAATCTAAACCTGGAACATATCTATCAAGTGGATATGAGACACGTGCAGAACGTCTGAATGGTTGCTGAACAGGAACATGTGCAGACTGATCTGCTCTTGAACATCCCTATGTGTAGCATTTTTATGCACGCTAACCGGAGGACTACTATCCTCAAACACCACTCTTCTCACTTCAACCTCCTTAATGGGTTGTTTATGCATCTTCGACTCATTAAAAATGACATCACTACTTCTGATCACTGACCATGTTTCAGGATCCCATAAGCGATATCCAAATTGTCCTTCTCGACCATATCCAAGAAAAATGCATTTCTTTGACTTATGGTCCAACTTTTGTCTAAGATTCTTGGGTATATGAACATATGCTTCACACCCAAAAACTCGAAGATGATCATAATGTTAGAGTATGATCAATGTCTACCCCTCATGATTGTATGCACATTTTGTAAGGCCCCCTTTATGAGGAGAAGCCAAGCGTGCATTACCCAATTGATGGGAATCCCAACTTGAATGTTGGATGAAGGTCATATTGGACCATGTAAGATATTATAAGGAAAGGGAGTTACCAGGGTCCCCAATTGTGGGGTCCGGGGTAGTGGTGAGCAGCCCTGGCTGGGGGGTCCCAGGGGGCCAGCGGGCCCCCTGGTGGGGGTCCGGGGGTAGCGCCCCCGGCGCGACGGTAAAGGGAATATTCCATGGAATATTCCCTGTCGGAGTCAGAAATCATTTATATTTGTTAGGTCGGTTCAACCAGTCTAAGCCGTGTATGGCAATTACGCGGGCGGTGGCCGCCCACGCTCTACCGCCCATGTATAGCCGTCCATGGCAGGCCACCCATGATCCTATATATACATGACTTCTGCACTACCTAAGACACCGAGTTGAGCCAGCATACCTCTACCTTGTATCTCCCTATCTAGAGTTGTCTAGATCACCATTTAAGCTCTACCTTGAGAGCGCACGGGTGGACAACGCCATCATCTTTGTACTTGCTGCTAGTAGAAATTTGTTGAGATTCTCCTATATCTGTTATCTTCTCTGTTATTGCTCCTGTGTTATATTGCGTAACTATTGTCTTACATGGTATCAGAGCTGTAAGGTTCGAATAGCTTGAGAAGTATCATTATTTTAGCCTACTAGCAGACTAGAATATCAGTAGATTATTCGAGTGATTACATGATGGCTTCATCGTCGAACACTAATCTTGGTGCTTCACCTAATGTTAATGCTGCACCTATTCGAATTCGTCCACCTGCATTCACTGAAGGGAAGCTGGATGGAACCAACTATACACTCTGGAAGTTCAAAATTTCTGCAATTTTGGACTCCTATGAATTACTTGACACTGTCATGGGACCGATGGGATTGGATCCAGAGCCTATACCAGTTGAAGATCCAGCAAATTCAAGATTGATGATTCAGCCAGATCCAGATCTTCTACGAGCTTGGAAGAGGCGGAATGCTGATGCATTATGTGCAATTGTCACTAGTGTAAGTGATTCTGTGCTTACTTTAGTTCAACATACTACTAAAGCACATGAGGCTTGGGGCATATTGGCTCGACAATATGAGACCAAGAACCACACTAGGATACAGAATTTAGAAAATCAGTTGGCAAATGAAAAGCATTCTGATTCTGAAAAGGCTGAAGATTTTATCAAACGGATAAAGCATCTTCAAGATCAATTGGCTGCAGTTGGTGTTGTTATAACACCAGAAGAGCTAGCTCGAAGATCTGTACGTGTTCTTCCAGCAAAGTATGATGGATTAGTAACAGCCCTTAACACTCAGGTAAGGCCAACTCCTCTTACATTTGAAGAGTTTTGTGCCATGCTTTTAGAAGAAGAGATGCGGCTGAAGAATCGGCAAAGTACAACTGATGCTGCATTCTCAGCAAATGCAAAAGGTAAAGGCTCTTCAGAGGGATCAAAGAAGAAGCCAAAGAAGAAAAAGTTCACAGGAAGTTGCTTCTATTGTGAAAAGAAAGGCCATGCCATCAAGGATTGCAGAAAGAAGCAAGCTGATGAACGGAATGGGACTGTAAAATCATCATGGAAGAACAAAGAGTCTGCAAACAACACAGAGCTGGAACTTTGGGTAGCTATTGAAGAGGTATGTTGATCTGCTCAAGCTCGTGTTGATGAGCCATGGATTTTAGATAGTGGAGCTTCTCTCCATATGACTAGTAAAAAGGATTGGTATAGTTCCCTAGTGCCTCTGCGGGAATCCATCAATGTAGTGGTGGGAAACGACTCCAAGTGTCCAGCTGAAGGAACTGGAACCATCTCTTTTATCACTTCTCCAGGTGTTGAGAAAAAGTTATCCGATGTTCTCTATGTACCTACACTCAAAAGAAATTTGTTGTCAGTTTCTGCAATAACAGATCGTGGACTCGAAGTTCACTTCAATAAGAGTGGTGCGGAAATCATGGATTCATCAGGTAATGTTGTAGGTAAAGGCACACGACGGGATAACTTGTATGAGTTAAGTGCTTTAACTGCTACAGAAGATAAAGATGTAAGCAGGTTATGGCACCAACGATTTGGGCATCTCGGATTTGCAGTTTTGAAGGAGATGCAACGAACAGGGATGGTTGCTCATTTGCCTGCATTTTCAGAGTTGCAGGAACCTTGTGAAGCTTGTATGATGGGCAAGCAACAACGAAAGGCATTTCCAAGAGAGACCAGCAATCGATCTCAAGCTCCTCTAGAGTTGGTACATGCTGATCTCTGCGGTAAAATGTCTACACCTGCTTTAGGAGGATCTTTCTACTTCTTGCTGTTAGTCGACGATTATAGTAGAAAGATCTGGGTTTATTTCATTCGAGAGAAGGCTGATGCTTTTGAAAAATTTAAAGCGTGGCATAAGTATGTAGAAAGTGAATCAGGAAGGAAACTGAAGAAATTTAGAACAGATAGAGGAGGTGAATTCTTGTCAACAGAATTCAACAATTACTGTAAGGAGCATGGTGTGAAAAGGCAACTTACCACAGCTCATACACCTCAACAAAATGGCGTTGTTGAGCGCAGGAACAGGACAGTAGTTGAAATGGCTCGTTGTATGTTAAAGGCTCAAGACATGCCTGATTCATTCTGGGCAGAAGCAGTCAATACAGCAGTCTACATCCTCAATCGAAGCTACACAAAAGCTCTGAAGGGGATGACTCCTCAAGAAGCATATTCTGGTAAAAAGCCTTCAGTTTTGCATTTCAGAATTTTTGGTTGTTTCTGTTATGCACATATTCCTGATTCAACAAGATCAAAGTTGGATTCAAAAAGCAAAAAGTGTGTCTTCCTAGGATATAGTGAAGAGTCTAAAGCATACAGGTTATGGGATCCTGAGGCAAGGAAGATTTTTGTCAGCCGAGATGTGGTGTTTGATGAACGACCACACTTAGTAGAAGATAAAGGTAAATCTACTATCTCATCAAACGGAGAAATATCTCACCTTGTGCCTATCAAAAGACAAGTTAAAGTTGAGGAGGAGGAAACATCTGATGGAGAAATTTCCTCAATAAAAAGCCAACCAATTGTAGCTGCACAGCGTAAGCCACTACCGAAGTGGGCACAACAGCTCTTTGATGATCTTAATCCACATGTAGATGTACCAGAATCATCATCGGATGGATTACGAAGATCAAAGAGAATAGAGGAGCAAAGAAGAGCCTCAGAACACATTGTTAACATGGCTCTAATGGCAGATATCATGGGTTCGATAAAGGAACCTACCACCATTGAAGAAGCCATTGATGATCCAGATTGGAGAGCGGCAATGCAGTCTGAGTATGATAGTATACTCAAAAATGATACATGGGATCTAGTTGACTTGCCGCCAAAGAAGAAGGTAATAGGTACTAAATGGATTTGGAAAGCTAAGTATAAAGCGCCTCAGATGACACAGTACTATCAAGTGTCAACACATCAGCATCATCAGAAATAGCATTAATTTCTTCAATCTTCACAGTCGAAGTAGATGGTGCAGGTAACTGTTTAACATGCCCATCAACATTCTGTCCTTTACCTTTAGCATTCTTTAATGCATAACAGTCTTTCTTCATGTGTCCTTTCTTATGACAAAAATGGCATTCAATATCCCTCTTCCTTGATTTACTTCTACTCTTATTCCGTTGACCATTCTTTTCCTTGTTCTTGCTCCTGCCACGTTGTTGATTCTTTCCTTGGTAAGAATCACGAACATTATATGCATCTCCACTCTGAGTGCCAACCATAGATTTTCTACGAATCTCCTCACTCAAGAGTGCTCCACATATGTCATCATAGACAAGTTTATCGCCATGTGCACTGTTGCTAATAGCTGTGCAAAACGTATCCCATGATGATGGCAAGGTGCATAACAACAATACTGCTTTCATTTCATTATCCATATCCATTTTCTGAGCCTGTAATTGGGAGAATATAGCATCAAACTCATTTAGATGAGCAGCAACACTATCTGTGTCCATACAAAGGTCATATAATTTTCTCATCAGATACACTTTATTTGATGCCGTCTCTTTTTCATATGTATTGCATAACTTCTTCCAAAGCTCCTCTGCACTTTCACAGTCTAATACTGTAAAGTAAACATTATGTGCCAAGTGCAAGCGAATGGTAGACCTGGCTATTTCATCTAACTCATCCCAATCATCTTCATCCATGTCAGCAGGCTTCTTTGAAATCCCATTTACTGGCTTCCATTGCCTCCTTTGAATCAGCACATCTTTAATCTGATTCTTCCATAGAGCAAAGTTTGTGCCATCAAATTTTTGGATCTCAAAATGGTCTTTGCCCTGCAAGTTATAGCTCCTCCTCGGAACACTAGCACTAGACCCTGATCCACCGGATGTGCCTGAGGCCTCTGATGCCATGATCGTACAGAACTGAATAGAATGATAATGGAGCTAGAAGAGTCCAAACACCAACAAATAAGTGTATCAAGGAGTAAATCGACCACTATATAGTTGACTAAACCAGAAATCTGGAAAAATTTTGCCAGAGTATCCTCTGCAAAATTAGCATATGACCAGTGTCAAAGTATCATAAAACTGCAAGTACTGACATGTCTACCTGCATAGTGAATCACTGACTCCACTGCATATAATCAGTTACCCAATAGAAGCCAACTAGGCTTATCGAGCACCTATGAACAACTATCATACATCTCCTATGGCGAGGCTGGGTAAGTCTTCCACCTGCATCATCGAAGAGACCCCGACATCTGGGTGTCTCCCAGTTAAGAAAACCTCACCACGACCCTCTTTATCAAACGTAAAAGGCTTTATGCAAAGAACGTAACTGCTATATCAATGACCACATGGACGTACATAAGCGGTATCCACAGAAGCGTACATGGTGTGTATGTGCTCAATATATGCAGTAAAATGACACTAAAAGGCTGAGTACACAACCCAAAAACTAGCCAATAACACCTGCAAGTGTCTGTCAACTCTGATGTTTTAGGCTTTAAAAAACCTGCATAAATTTGTAGCGACTGCTCCCACCAAAACTGAAAACCCCTCGAGAAACCTGTAGTTTTACGAGTGTGGCTGAAACTACAGCCCCAAAGGTTGATATTTATTGTCTCAAAAGTACAAGGAACACTCTTCTTGATGTTCTTGGACCTGTGCGAAGAGAACTATGTGCGAAAGTACTCCGAAATGGCTCCAAAAAACACCCCAAAATTGCTTCAGAAATAGGCTTTGAAAGCAAAAAATGAAGCTTTGAGGGACCAAAACTTGTTCAAGGTAATGTCAAGCTTAGTCTTTCCCCTTCTTCAAACACCACAAGAGTGTAGCTTAGTGGCAAGAGATTGCCACGGTTAAGCGAGCCCTGGGGGGAACAGTACTGGGATGGGTGACCTCCCGGGAAGTTTCGAGAACCTCTATATTCCTTCATCGTTGAGGTCCTCCCTCGCGCGCAGCCAACGGCGCCAACGGTGACTTCGGTGACTCGGATGACAAGGTATGCCAAGGTCTATGCCTTGGTCGCCGCCTTGGAGAAACCCTGGGGGGGGGGTGCTCGCACAAACGGAACAAAGGTTTTGCCTCGAACTGCTCTGATACCAGTGAAGTGTTTCAATGGTGATGCACCACAGTGCGCTCTCCTTCTCGAGAGCTCCACGACAATATGCTCGGACTAGAAAGCCGAGCTCCTGAGGTCGCACACAATAATCCGCACAGAGGCTGTACAATACGCAGAAAACACAGTACACAGGAAGCACGAAGACAGACTTCTTAGGTCTTACAAATGCGGTCGAACATACAGTCTGTGACTGACCAGGCCACTATATGTTTTATTTAAGAACATATACAAAGAAGTGTCCGGTGGCCATTTGGCCTTTCGCATGGACACTAACGGTAACATGCTCCACATGATGGTTCATGTATGAATAGGTCTAATAAGTGTATGCAAGGATGATTTCTACTTCACATGATACCTTCTACATGTGGGTACGTGTCATGATAGTGTATGCAAGGATGATTTCTACTTCACATGATACCTTCTACATGTGGGTACGTGTCATGATACTTGGTGCAGCAAAAGACACCAAATTAAGGTTTCCTTTTGGCTCCAATACTCGAATAAGTCAATAGTGAATTCATTTCAATCTCTTGATGAGAATCATCTATTGGACTCGATCTGAGTTTCTTACACAAAGTTACAAGTGAAAAACTAAGTGGAAAGAATCAACTACCTTCACCTAATGACTCCCTAAGCTTCACAAACACATGAAAAAAATGGAAAAAGTTGGGGAAAGGGTAGACAACACATACACTCATTATATGCCATTAAAAAAAACACAAGCTCATGAAGAAGGAGACAAGAGAGCAAGAGGAACGATTTTTGGTATTTCCACTTCAAGTTCAAAATAACAAAAATTCTTTACAAAGAAGTCACCAAGAGACCTATATATAGGTGCCCTTGTTTTGGTCCTTTCACACAAATGGATCAGAAATTTGAGGAAATTCCTAATGAGACTAATATTTTACAAGGATCATGATACAAAAATTGAGGATTATGAAACTAGAGGACTCCTCTAGTGCATTTACAAGGCTTTATTGTACTCATGGACCTGATGTGAAGAAGAAAAATAGGTAATTTCTTGAAAAGAAATTATGGGCCCCTACTCTTCCTCTCTTCTTTTCTTCACTTTCTCTCCTTTACTTCTAAGCCACTAACTCTCTACAACACTCTCCCCCTCTTAATGTCTATAGTTCCAGACAAGCTTCAATCAGGTTTGCCTGACATCCCACTCGTAGCTGAAGATGGCCAAAAGTCCCTTCGAGGAACGGCTCTCTTCACCATTATCCAATCTTTAGAAAGATCCCATGCTGGTGCTTCAAAGGTTTCCCATCTTGTGATTCTTGATATCCACTCATTGGGGCTTGTTGCATTGTCGTTGGCCTACTTTGTTGTTGTCTGACATGGCACCAATGGTTGAAGATGGTGATATAGATGTTGGGAAGAGCAGCCTTTTGACTTCTTAGCAAAGGGCTTCTTTCACCATTGCCCTTTCTAGCTTTTGGTCCTCCCCTACTAGGACTTGCTTCATTTGCTTTGGCCTCCTACTTTTTCTTCCTATGTGTCCGTTTTAGTCTGATGCATGCCCATGCTTAATGAGTCATTGATTTCCTTTTTATCCTCTTCTTCTCCTTTTCTTGCTAGGCTCTTCTTCCACATATCCCTCCTCTTGAACTCTGGTGTCCTCCATAGGCTTTTAGTGGTGGTGCAAGTAAGTGTGGAAGATTTTTTGTTCTTTTTGTTGAGAAGATTTGCCTCTTTGATCATGAAGTGTTGCCATTATTCCAGTTTGACTTCATCATGTGGGACTTGTCGATGATCGATAAAAAAGTGAATCTCATAGGCTAAAATATTTCTTCAAAAATATATTTGAATCTAGTTCAAAAAAATATTGTAAAGAATGCTTCTTCAAAAGTGAATAAATATGAACTAGGTAGAAACATTAGGCGAGAAAAATATGTCAAAAATAATAGATAAATAAAAATTTCTTCATGAACGATCGGTGAACGTGCATCGTGCGCATTTATCGCCTATTAGGGTTGATGCATCAGGCAATTATGCTCGTCCTTTGCAAGTCTTCCACATCGAGTGTAGTCTCATGTCTTACGCTCTGAGAACTTTCGGTGGTATCTCCCTCCCATGGGGGGCAGGGGCAATGGAGGGAGGTTCTTCCCTTGTGGGGGAAGGCATGAATCACTCAGGGGCGTTGAATGAAGGCTCCCCCATATAGGGGAAGGCATGAAGATGCAATATTCTTTGCTTGAAGGGTCCTCCCCTGTCGAGGAAGGCATGAAGCTTCTGGGTCCGCTGGAGTTGGAACCTTCACAAGTCCAAAATAAATAGGATACTTTCGACTCCTCTCTTCTGGCAGGTAGAACGCGAGCTCTGAAGCAGTCTACTAAGAAATTTTAGCTTCTGGTAATGACTTGCCCCACTTCCTTCAGCAACTTGCTTTGTCAATGGGTGATGCTAGCAATAAAGGTAAACAACCTCTACACTCGACTCCTCAATGTTTTGCTAAGGCCACCGATAAGCAGATAGGCTCTCTTCTAGATGATACGCTTGTTATAGATCGTGGCGAACTCAATAGGTGGCAAAGTCATCTTCTTGACCATGTTGTTATAGGGATCTGTCAAGGCCCCCATCCCCCGCACGACATATTGAAGCATTGGATGCGTACCCAATAGGAAAGTAGAGGTGTCTTTGCAAAGAATGTTCAATTTCTTCCGAATGGATATCTACTGTTTTACTTTGATGATGCTAATAGCGCATTGCAAGTGATAACGGAAGGGAACTGGATTATTCCCTCCACCCTGATTTCGTTCTTTTGATGGTTCTTGGGGTTCAATCCTCGGGGGCCTAAACCAACTAAGGTGCCCGTCTGGGTCGACCTGCCAGACATGCCGATTGAATTTTTCCTATGGATTGAAAATCTTTGTGCTTTGTTGGGTAAGGTTCTAGGTCAAAAAGCCCAGGGTAGTTTCAATCCTAGATGGTATCCTCAAGTTTTGGTGGAGCTAGACATAAGCAAACTAGTTAAAATGACTCTCAAAATAATTGATTTTGAGGGTATGTGCTTGCATGAACAGAAAGTGGTCTACAAGAACCTATCGAATGCGTGTTTTAAATGCTTCAGATAGGATCACTTGGTTTGGGAGTGTCCCTTGTTGTCAAAAAATAAATCTGCTGATTCTTCCCCTAACCCCCCTACTCAGGCACCCCTTAGGCCGAGATCAGGTGGTACGACCCGTAAACCTCAACAAATAAGAATCCCTAAAAAAAATCAAACCAATGGTCTAACCAATTTGACGCTCTTCTGGAAGAGGTCTCTAACCCTCTAGCTATCTTGGATCATAAGGTAAACTCTATCCCACCTCATAATTCTAATTCTGAACATTTGCAAGATCCTTTAATTGGTAATGATGCTGCAAATATGCTCCCAAATGTTCAGGATAAAGAGGAGTGGACCATTGTTCATAATAGGAGGAAAGGGCAGGCTATTCGACACCCTCATTTCTATGAATCCAAAAAAGAGGATCTGAAGTCTAATCTGCATTCTGATGACATTGCCCTCAGGTTCACGGTGGAACTAAATAATCAAGACTCGATGGAGATAGAGGACCTGCAAATGAAAGGTGTGAAGGAGTCGGATTTAGGCTTGCTACAAAAGGAAAATATTTCTCCCCTAAATCAAGTTATTAATAAATCCTCTTTTAAGGATGGAAGTAACAAGGTCAAAAGAAAAAGACTTTTGCGAATCTCTATAGCATTGAGTAAAACCTCTAAAAACATTAAGAAATGATTTGGTGCTGTATGATTTCTATGCTTTATTTTATCATGATGTCTCATTTGAACTTACTATCCTTCAATGTTAAAGGGTTGTCAGACCCTATTATAGGTAAGTGCATTGTCAAATGGATGGCTGATCTATCTTTGAAAATGGATGCCGTTTGCCTTCAGGAAGTTAAGCTATCAAGGGAGAAGCTTAAATACTTAAAGTTGGTCTCTTCTAAGCATGACTAGTTCTACACCAATCATACTCTGGGTAGGGGGGTGCCATGATAGGCATCACACATAGTTTGTCCCCATGTGTTCAAGATGTTCTTGTTAGTCCTTCCAACCAGTGGGTGGGTATCACCCTGGGCAAGCCTTATGAGTGTGCTATAGTTAGTGTTTATGCTGCTAACTATCCGATTAGTAGATCCTCCTATTGGGAAGAAATCTGCAGTCTTAAAGGGCCTATCATGGTTGCTGGAGACTTCAATATGGTAACCAACCTCTGCGATAGGCTCAACAAGAAAGGCTCCACCATTCAAGGTCAAGAGCTTAGTGCTTGGATTAGGCTTGTGACCTGCCATGATCTTTCTGACTCCGTACCATTAGCAATTTGGGATTACTAAAGTGTCGGTTGATCCCTCTATTTGTATTTTGGATCACAAACCTTTATTGATCTCTCTCAAAGTTGTGAGCCCTACTTTTAAAGCCGGCTGACCTCACATTGATTTCACTTTACTTCGGATCCCTTTTGTTGTTGAAAAACCTAAAGATATCTTTAGACACCATCTTAGTTCCTACTCTAGCCCTTCTATTGCTTGGGCTAAAGCTATCAAAGATACCCAAATCCACTTTACACACTTTAAAAAAATTAAAACTGATTTTAGAGCTCGCAGAAGACTTGACATCTCTAGAGAAATTGACAGGCTTCTTTCCTCTCAAGAACCCAATAAGATGGACCAACTTTTATACCTTCAGGAGAGATTAAAGTATGAGGAGTACCTTATGGCTAGTCAGATTCTCTCTACATCAAGAGAATTTTGGGCGTGAAAAGTGGATAGACCTTGTGATAGTATGTTTTCTCTGCTAAAAAAGAAGAAGATTAAGGAATTCATCCCTTTGCTTATGAAAAAAATCTGGTGGGTTTGCTCTCAATATAGAGGAGAACTTGCAAGAGGCCACTGACTTCTTTACAAATGTTTTCTCTAGCTCTCCCTAGTGGGGGGAGGATATCCATGGAGCTAGAGCTTTTATTGCACTTAAAATGAAAAAAACTATTCCTATGAGCCTGGCTGCCATGTTGAACCTACCCCTCACTACCGGTGAGGTATAAGAAACCATCCCTAAACTGAAACCCTGCAAGTCTCTAGGTCTTGATGGCTTATCTAATGAATTTTTCATTTCTCTTGGTGACTTCCTAACTCCCTTCATTCTCTTGATTTGGAAAGAATTGGTTAGCAAAGGCACTCTTCCTATTGAGATCAACACTAGTGCTATAAAATTGATTCATAAAAGGGGACCTAAGGAAAAGCTTAACAATTGAAGGCCCATTACTTGCCTCAACACTATCTACAAGATCTTTGCTTGTTCTTTAGCTCGTCGCCTTAGCCCTTTCATGAAGGACATCATCCTCCTTGAGCATAAAGGCTTGATCAGCGGAAGATACATTCTTGATGCTATTATAGCCCTTTGGGAAGATTTTGATCATGCTATGGAGACCAGCCAGCCTTATTATTTCTTCAAGATAGATTTTGATAAAGCCTATGATAGGATTGAGTGGGATTTTGTCCTGCAATCCCCCCATGATGTTGGTGCTGGTAAAAGATTCATCATGGCTGTCAGCACCCTCTTTGGGAATGCCTACTCTAGAGTCTCAATGAATGGAGTGCTATCTGAACATATTAAGCTTAGGAGATCTATTAGGCAGGGATGCCCCCTAGCCCCCCTCCTATTTGCTATAGCCAGTGACACCTTAAGTTGGCTGATTCAAGATGCCTTGAACAATAACCTCATAAAAGGGATTGACATTCCCAACTCTGATAGGAAACTTTTCTTGCAAGCCTTTGCTGATGATACTAATCTAGTTACTAGAGCTGATGACAACTCGGCTAAACATGTCCTCGATTGCCTCCAGAATTTCTGTCCGGCTAGTGGGTTGCCAAGCCTACCAGATTTGGTATTAGTGATGGTAGTTGTGTGTTCTATGGCACTGTGGAACATACCCCACATTTATTTTTTAATTGCCAGCATGCTCAGTTTTTCTGGAAATACTTGAAATCTTACTATTCAAAAAAGGATTTTGATCTCTGCTGGCAGGATGCTCTCCTTGGAAGCTGCAATAGGTTTGACTTCCTACTATGGAATGTGTGGAGGGATCTACCTTATGGGCCATCTGGAAATCCAAAAATGATGCAATCTACCTTTGCTGAGAGAAATAGCTACTCTAGGTGAAAGAATTTTGATGGTCATTGATGATGTTCCTGATAGTTCCTTTTCCCTTTCCAACAACTTGGCTTGTAATCCCCCCTCTAAATGGAGAGATTCTTTGATGAAACTGTACTTTATTCCTAGATTTGAGATGAATGATCTTCCATAATATTCCCTTTGGACTCTTATTCCTTGAGCCTTCTGACTGTATCAAGTTTGACATGGCCTTTTGTGCTCAAGCCTATACTGTGTACTCTTGCTGATTTTGAGCCCTTGTTGGGGTATGGGGTATCTTGCCCTGTGTACAATCATACTTATCATCACTAATTAAATCTTTCTGCTTTCTCGAAAGAAAAAACCTTCCATTGGTAGATAACCATGAGGTTGGCTGAGCAATAGTGGAAAATTCATCCATCTTTTGTTTATTGTTCCTTTGTGTTGTCCTTCCCAAAATTCTAGCCATTGTCTCCTTTGTGGCACTAGGGACAAAGCCAGATTAACTTTCAATAAATATGGGGTGTCTTGTCATTGTACACATAGTGTAGGGTTTTTCTCTAGATTTTTTTCTCCATACTAGATCAACCTTGTTAAATTGTTCTTCTATAAAATTAAAGGTGGTTGTGGTGAAATTCAAATTTTCATCTAGATCTTGCATGGTTAGTCTATGGATATACCATCTTGTTTGCTCTTTCATATTTCTGAATGGTATATTAAAGGGCTTCATAATTTTGTCTAGATCTTTACTTCTAATTTCAACATTGTTCATACCACAACTTCTTTGAATTCCTATGTCATGCGAGCCATTAGGAGTGTCTATTCCTTCTGGTCTAGCTCTGTTTCATATGGCATAAGTATTTTGTCAGATTCTTTTGGTTGCACATCCCTTTGGTGACTGAACAATGGGGGGAGAAAGAGGGCGTACCTTAGTCTATGTAGCCAGCCATTTGAGGGCCAAGCAATACTAGTGGCCCCATGTTCTCTGCTTGATTCACATTTTGTGCTTTTATCTTCTCCATTTGTTATTTCAAATGCTACATGATCTAATCTTTCTCTTTTACTATTTCCTTCTATTATGTAAGCTCTTTCTCTACCTGAATCTTTTTATCATAGACTTTCTACAAATGATCTGCATCTTGGCTACATTGTTCTACATATAGACTGATTTATTCATTCTAATCCTTCTTTAGTTCCCTTGTGTGTACCAAGTATTTTTCTTCTAATTGATCTCTTTGCGCTTTTTCTATAGTGACTTGAGCATGATGATCTTATAAATGTTTCCTCAATGTTTGTATCTCTTCACTCTCATTTGTTGTGGTCATCACAAGTTGATTTGGAAGTAAAGATGTAATTTGATCTTTATTTTAGTTTCTTAAGAAATCATCTTTTTCATATATACTTCGATTTGAGATTCAATTAAATTTGCTTGATCGATTATATGTACCTATTTTGCTTTTATTTGTGCATTTTTGCTTTTCAATTCCACATTTTCTATCACTAACTTCTCATAGTCTTTAATGATCTCCTTAACCTTGGACTGCCATGTCATATTCTCATACATCAACAAATCAAATTTGACCATAGCCTTTGCTAGCTCTTTCTTGGATCTATCTAGATGAATCTAGGACTATAACAATTGTTTTAAAAAACGTTCATCCATAATCTTGAAACAATTATTCTCTCTATTAGCATGTTCATATTCTTTATCTACTTTTATGAGCTCTTGTTGGGTATCCATTCGACTCTGTATCATATTTTTTACCACTGTCTTTAACTCTGTCACATCCATCTTGAGCTCAGTTGTAGGGAAGATAGGTGGTTGTTCTATACCTGCTTTTTTACTTGCAACTCTATGGATGCTTTCATTGAAACGTTTTTGTACAAATATGTACCTTTGTTTGTTTTTCTCCTTGTGTATTGACTTCTTTATTACTGCTTCCTACAATAGAGGTATTAACAAAGGTTTCTTCAGCAAGAAGCCTAATAATGGACATTATTGGTTCTTTAGAATGTTCCTCATGCTCTACCTCCACATGAGTGTGCCTAGTGTCTACAAACACTGGTTGTTCTGTTTGAGTAATCATTGTTACATCAAATCAGATAGTGAAATACATACATGGCCATGATGTTTGTAGTACATCTTATTCTTCCACTTCATCTTGTTCTTTTTGCTTTCTTAATGGTTCTTGCTCATCCAACATTTGATTCGATTCTTCCCAATGTCCTTCATCATTGTCCACCATCCTTGAAATATTTACACCTTCTTGTTGTTGGGATTCACTTATTTGTATGTAGTGATGCCCTTGGACTCTTAAATTTACCTACCCGTCTGTATAAGCATGGTAGCTTGCTAAGCTTCTTCCAACTCTTCTTGTGTGATGGGAGGTGGTTGAGCCAAATTTGATGTTGGAAAATCATGGGCTCTTTTGGTAGATGATTTAGCAACAACTCGATCGTGTACTCTTGCCCTTTTTTTTCTCAATGCATGGTAATTTAATACAAGAATAGTAGTGCTTTCATTCAAAAACGTTTTGACTGCCCACTGATTCTTGGCTTTGAATAATCCCTCTTGGACATAAGGTGTGAGCTTAATCTAATTCCCAACTTGTTTTAGGACATAAGACAACAATTTCAGTATCTTTTGAGGTGTAATATACCTGTTCATATTGGGAAAATAAAAAATGTTGGTGCACAAATCCTACTTCTTCTTCTATGTCCATTATGTTGATATCCACAAAGGTCCTCTTTTTTGCATTTTGTTATTCATCTTCTAGATCTATCACTCCAGCTTTGATCCATCCAAATGCTTCTTTAATCAATTCATGAGTAACCTGATGGTTCTCAATCTTCCCTTTAAATCTATCACTATGGCTTTAGGCATCGAAGGCTTGCCTACCACAAGATTTAGTTTATTCATTACTTGTGCACATATTTCAAAATTAGGCTTATAAATAGGCATTATTAGGCAAGAATCCATCCCACCTTTTTCCCAAATCTCTTGAGTAAGAGGCATGTTATGCACTATATGAAAATCTCGGCTCATCAAAAGAAATTGGTGATTCCCATCCATTATCCAAACGGTTATAGGGAATATATGCTCACTTTCAATCTAGTCATCTCTAAGCCAATGCCCTCTTGCTATTGTGGCACACTCCAAGGGAAAACTATTTACTTGAGGCATTTCATTTGTATTCCCAGTAGCCCTTTACACTTGAATCATTGAGAACATCATTAGCATGATGAAGTATTGGAACCGATATGTGCTTGTTTCTTAATGCTAATGCAATAAGATGTATGTTCATCATAGCAATTCCCTTGAAGTAGTGCATCGACTATAACCTTGTTGATACTTGCACCTACTATAACCTTGTTGATACCTAATATATTTTTTGACTTTTTTATCAGAAAAACATTAGAAATAGTAATAGCCAAAGCAAAAGAATAATTAGTGTTAGTAAGAGATATATTCTAATATAATATTCCAAGTGAAGATATATTCCTCCTCGAGGAAATGTGCACCAAACCTCTTAAGGGGTATGACATGGAGCATAGTAGACATGCATCTTGAAAGGACACAACAAGTGAGAAGTAGGATCAAACATCTACTTCAAGAGGATGTGCAAGAGGAAGATCAAGAATCTTTAGTGGAATTAGTGAGAGAATATAGAGAAGTGTTTGCTTGGAACTATAAAGACCTTCAAGGTGTAGATCTTGGAAACTGTTTTCATAAAATTCTTATAGCTCCTAATTCAAAACCTACCAAGCATAGACATTATTCATACACTGATGTCTATGTTTCGAATAGCAAGGAAGAAGATGATAAATTGTTGTAAGTTGGATTCATATATCAAATCAGACACACAGAATGGATATCTCCTAAAACAGTGGTTCCTAAGAAAAGTGAAAAACTTATGGTTTGCATAAACCTAAAGAATCTCAATGAACCCACTATAAAAGATAGTTATACATTACCCATTACTGACCATTTATTGGAACGAGTAGTAGGGAAAGAAGTAAATAGCTTCCTAGATGGTTTCTCTAGATACAATCAGGTTTCTATGGCTCCAAAGGATCAATGTAAGATTCCATTTGCAATAGAATGGGCCATCTATCCATTTAGGGTTATGGTTTTTGGTCTAATCAATGCTCTTAGAACTTTTCAAAGAATTGTGTCATGTCTTCAAAGACTTTTTTAGGAAAGTTAAGGAATTATATGTTGATGATTTTTCTGCTTTCTCACTAAGTAGTTTTTTTTCAAATCAATTGATGGATCTCAAGAATATATGTGGGATTTGAATGCATGACCTATCAGCTAGGAGTGTGATGGGCTAACCAATTGCCCCAAAATTCATGGTTGTGGATTACTTCCTAATCCTCCCTCTTAGGGTGTGGTTCAACCATTTCCTACCCATCATTTCTTAAGTCTGACACTCTCTTCCCATTAAAGATATCATTGTCCTCGAAGATCAATCTTTGACCTCCCTTTGAATCTTATTGTTCTCAACCTTGGTCTCTTGAGCTTTGCCTTTCTTCTTCTTGGCCACCTCACTATGGACTTGCCTTGCACTCAACCTTGGTGTCTTGAGCGTTGCCTTTCTGCTTCTTGCGCACTTTCCTACAGACTATTATGAAGGATCAAGAAGCTTAGGTTAGCCACTCAAAAGGAGAAATAGAAAATTCGAATGTGCAAATTATATATCTCACTATTCAATCCTTGAAACATCAACAAGGGGCTCAATTAGCCACTTAGAATCCTACGCTATATGAAAAGAGAGTTGAAAAAATTATAATTCAATGCAAAGCATTCACCATGGATATGACAAGTCACAATGCAAAATTGCATACCAAAATATCATGTTCAAATTCAGTTGAAGACTATGACTCCCAATGAAGTTTACATGGTGGATGAAGATATATTTAAGAAATTATGTTTGTTGGTTAAAGTTGATGTTGCTTCTTGTTGGGCACAACACATCCAATGATGGAAGAGAAAGGTTGCTAGTGACTTTTCAAAAACATCCGAATTCTAGAAAACCCCTCTTTTTGAAAAGCAACAATAATTTCATTTTAGGATGCAATTTTTCAACATGCATTTTATTCTATTCTAGACTATTTTTGTAAAATTAATGTATTTTCTTAAGTTAAAAGTCTATTGGGATCCCAATATATGAACAGATGCAAAGAACGCATTATCCATGAAGAACTGCATAGGCATGGTTTGGCTACATAGATTGATGGTGATGTATTTGATCTAGGTTGCGAGCTACATAAGGGAGAATATGGTGGGGATCAAACTATATGTAATTAATGATATGAATGATTGGAAGAATTGCTTAGTGGTGTGATTGGGAAACTGTCTCAACTATGCTCATTGTACCATTGTACTCCCTGTGCTCATTGTGCTCACTCTGCTCACTATGCTCATTGTACTCACTGTACCCACTATACCCCCTGTGCTCGCTATGCTCACTATTTATTGTTTGAGTTTGGTTCAGTTATCAAATTAGTTTATCGAATTAGTTTATCAAGTTCATTTATCGAGTTCATTTATCAAGTTCGTTTATCAATTCAGTTATCATTCGATTACTCCTTCAACTTTGACTAAGGCATAGAACTATGGCATAACTTTGGCATCTTTGGCTTCTCTAGCACTCATGGTTCTGTTGGTTCACTTTGGTTCCCATTGGTTCCATTGGCTACGTGCAAATGAATTCTAACTTATGAGTGGAAACACTGCTTAGTTATTTCCCTAATTAACTTACTTATTTTCGCTCGTTAGCCTACTTAGTTCCTTATTTAGCATGTAGGGGATTTGAACCCACAAGCTCACACTTACAAGAGATATGCTTTATCCACTAGCCTATTTTCACTTTTTGATACCCCATTCCTTTTAATTCATATTTAACATACGTTTTAACACTCTCTTCACCTTATTTATTTATTTATTTATTCATTCAACACTCTCTTCCTTTTTATTTATTTATTTATTTATCAAACACTCTCATTTATTTTATTTATTTATTTATTATTATTATTATTTTTATTATTATGAAATACACTATTGTTAAAATTCTTTTCACATGCTTAGTCCTAGGTTTGGTTCTACATAAGGCCATGGACCCTACCCATAATACCAAGGATTTCGGTACATCACCCCTACCCATGTTACCGATTGAGCAACAATTAGAGCTTTTGCAACACAAACGTCAACATGCTCATAAGGAGATAAAAGAACGTGATGCTGCACTCCAAGAAATAGAAAGTGATGAAAACAACCTAGTCAAGGTGGTGAATGCCATTATTACTGCTCGAGAACAAGGCATGTAGTCCAAGATTGGTGCGAGAGGTTTTCAATTTTCGTGATTCGATGGGCAAAAGGATGGCCAATTTGTTCTTTCATGTCTATCCCAATTTGATGATTTTCATTTTGAAGAATCATATTGTGAAATTGAAAAAGTGAAGTTTGTTACCAATTATTTGGTGGGTAAGGCCCAATTATGGTGGAATGTTTAGCAGCATAGCACTGACCGCCCCAACACATGGATTGCATTTCAAGAAAAGATCAAGGAGTACTTCCTTCCTCCCCAATTCCACTTACATGCTCGTCGATCAAGGACAACTTTTGGATGGGAAGGAGATACTATGTCTACCCACACTAAACATTTTTGGTAATGACTATTACATATTTGTTTGCTTGAAATGATTCCTAAAGATACCTTGCAACAAACGTTTGAAGATGGTTTGGAGATGGGAATCCAAGCCAAGATCAACAGACTACGTCCTACGATCCTCTATGAAGCTATTTCTTATGCATATGATGTTGAGAAGAAGTTTTAGTCCATCACCAAGTCCATTCACTTACAACAAATGCATCAATGACAACCACCAATCAAGCCCAATTTTCCTTTCAAGTGTACTTTTTCTACTTTCTCCTCCCCTGATTTTCAATGCCCACCTATTTTTCAGTGCCCTTCTCAATCCAATTTCTCTGCAGTACCCCAAACAACCCCCTGTGTGCTTGCGATCATGCCAAGCCTCATATGGAGTGATAGACTGCAGCACTTTAGTGGGACACCTGTTCAGTACATATGATGTGCACATGACAGCCTCAAGCCGAAAACTATGTGGTAAAGCCTGACTCTTGACCATACACCTCGGCATCTCCATGAGTACCTGTTCTTTCATTCAACTCCATTTTGTTAGGTGTATACGACACTGTACACTGGTGTTTTATCCCATGTTCAGCCAGAAATGCATTAAAATCAGAAGACATATATTCCCCCCCTCGATCAAAACGGAGGGTGCCCATTTTATATGTTGACAGATTTTCAGCCAAAACCAAAAACTGTTTGAAGCACATGAACACTTCGGACTTTGCCTTCAATGGATATACCCATGCATGCCTGGAAAAATCATCAATGAAACTCACAAAGTAAAGATAATTTCCAAAAGAAGGTGTCTGCAAAGGACCACAGACATCACAATGTACAAGCTGCAATTTCTAAGTAGCCCGAATTGAACCATCTTTTAGAAAGGACGAACGCTGCATTTTGCCCAAAATACAACCTTCACAAACATGTTTTCTAGGTGCCTCAAGTTTTGGCAAAGAGGACACCATTTCAGATTTCTACAAGCGTAGCAAACTAGCAAAATTCAGATGACCAAAGCATGCATGCCAAAGCTTTGCATCTGACATAGCCTGAGAATCATTTACTGCACATGCCAAATCATTTACAGATCTTTCTTATTTATGAGCTTATACAGCCCACAACATAAAATGCCAGAAGCAATAATCACATCGCCATTTGACAGATCATGAATTGTACACCTATCATCAACAAATTTCACAACCAAGCCAATCTTGGCTAATGCTGAAGCTGATAACAGGTTCTTCTTGATCCCTGGCATAAATAAAGCATCTGACAAAGTAAAATAACTACCATCAGCAGTAGTCAAAATGATCTTACCAACTCCCATAACAGGATAAGAGGAGTTGTTGGCACATGTAATAGTATTCCCTGTAGGGGCAGGCTCGAGTGAAGAGAAGAAACTACGCTGCGAGGTAATATGTTTGGTCGCCCCACTCTCAAAATACCAAACATCTGAGTCTACTGCAGACATGCACTGCTTATGAGAAGATGGTTCAAAGCTACAGACAGTAGTAAACGCCCATTCTTCTTCGTGCACAAGATTAGCAGACTCTATTCTTGGTGTAGAGGCCTCTGCAACAACCATTCCAGCCTCTTTCTTCTTTGCCTCTTTCGCAGCTAGTTTTGGACAGTTCTTTATGATATGATCATTCCCTTTACAGTACTTACAAAACAATTTCTGATTTTTTTATTTCTTCTCATCTTTATCTTCCTTCTTCGAATGTGCAGAATTAGCAGATTTTTGCTTACTAGTTGAAGAGCTCCATTTTCCTTTGCCCTTTTGACCAGCCAAGAAAGCTTGATCTGCAACTCGCATAATGGACCTGTTCTGCCTAGACTGAACTTCCTGCAACAGAACAGAGACTAACTCCTCAAATGATAAGGCATTTGGATTGCCTTTCATCATCAACCAAAGAGTAGAAGCAAAACTCTAATATGAATCAGGAAGACCATTCAGAACAGTCTGCACAAGTGAGCTATTTGATATAACCTCATCAGCAGAAATCAACTGTTCCTTCAAGTCTTTGATCTTTGTTAGGAAACTGTCCATAGAATCACCTTCATTCATGTGCTCACTCTCCAACTGTTTCCGGAGGTAAGCAACACGAGCCTCATTCCGAGCTTGGTACAATGTGGTAAGTGTATCCGAGGCATCCTTAGCTGTTCTGCAAGAGCAAATGTGAGGAATAATGGCACGTTTGACAGACAAAGCTATCAATGCATGTGCATGGGCATCTCTTCCATCCCAACAAATCTGCTCTGCAGTAGGTGCAGCAGAAACCGTAGCATGAACAAGAATATGCAGAATATCACCATCTTCGACACCTTCTGCATCAGTTTGAGTACCTGCAGTTGTAACAGTTGCAGGTGTGATAGGACGTTTTTTGACACCCTGCAGAATGTTCCACAGTCCTTTTGCAACCAACACATTTCGCATCATATAAGCCCATAACGGGTAGTTGGTACCATCCAACTTATCCTCAACAACCAACATACGAAATGCATCACTGCTTTCAGCCATGGCCGGTGACTAAAATACCTTGATGCAAAAAATTGATTGTATCTCAAAAATTTGAATGGAACTGCCCAGACGAGTTATGTTGAACCTGTAGCAAACTTCGAGACTTATACTGGCAAACAGAATGAAGTATATACCTTTAGCACAAAAAGATGAAATAGCCTGCACAAGCACTTCAATAGTGTGTTCGGAGGCCGAAATGAGCTCAGATCGTGATTTCGGCACCAGAAAGCGAAGCAGTTTTGATCTCGGAAACACCCTGAGTATGCTCATCAAAATTCGTACGATTTTGAGACCGCAAGCGGAGGAGTGTCGAAGGCACCCTAGATGAAGCGACAACCTACTCTGATACCAATTGTTGGAGATAGACGTCTGCGGAAGCACGCGAACAACACAAGGACGAAGAAGAAGCTTGGAGCACAACACACAATACTGAATGTATTACTACAGAATGTACAAAGATACGTAGCCCATTAGGGCAATAGGCATATATACAAGTCAGGGGAAAAAAACCTCCTAAAGAGGGAAAAAAGTGCCCGGGTGGTCCTAGAGTGTTCACACACATCACTACCTAAATATATCAACACATTAACTATAGAGCGCTCAATAAGATCACAATTAAAAATAGATATCCTATTCCTAGGATAAATGATTTGCTAGATAAACTACATGGACCACGTGTCTTTACCAAAATTGATCTTAAATTTGGGTATCATCAAATAAGAATGACACAAAATGACATTTACAAGACTGCCATTAGAACTCAAACTGGTCATTTTGAATTCATAATAATGCCTTTTGGACTCACCAATGCATGTGCTATATTTGCCCATATGATAAATAGCATTTTCCTTGATTACCAAGCTTTGTTTCTTGTTTTCTTTGATGATATACTTGTCTGTAGTGAAAATGATAATGATCATGAAAATCATTTAGAAAATGTCTTTGATTTGTTACACAAAAACAGACTTTATGAAAATCTTGAAAAGAGTTATTTTGTAAAAAAAGAATTAGAGTATTTAGGCCATATTGTTTCTAATCAAGGCGTTCATGTAGATCCAAAGAAAATTCAAGTAATTGAAGAATGGCATGTACCTCAATCTATGAATGATGTATGATCCTTTCTAGGGTAAGGTAGTTTTTATAGGAATCTTGTAAAAGGTTTTTCTTATTTAGCAGTCCCACTCACATTATTATTGAAGAAAAAATCAAAATTTACATGGGGATTGGCACAACAACAATCTTTTGAAAAACTCAAACATGCAGTTTCTCATGCACCTCTACTTTTGCAATTACCAGATTTTGCATAGCGTTTCCATGTAGTTATAGATGCTAATGGTTTAGGTATAGGTGTTGTATTAATGCAAATGATCATCCCATTGCATTTGAAAGTAGGAAACTTAAATCTTTTGAAAAGAATTATAGTACATATGATAAGGAACTTTAGTTGTTGCACATGCTTTAAGAATTTGGAAACATTACCTTATGGGTTATGAATTTCTAATCAAAATAGACCAACATGCTATTAAACATTTATTAAATCAACCATTGATTTCAGATAGGCACATTCAATGGGCTTCATTCATACAAAATTTTCAGCCTATGATTTAATATCAACCTAGCAAAGCTAATTTGTAGTTGATGCATGTAATCGTTCCCATCCCCAAAAACAAATATTGTTTCAATCAATAATATTTCCACTATTCAGATTCATTCATTTCATGACATGATTCCTACTTATGCATCTCATTTGTATTTTTCACAAACATGTAATGCTTTCAATAACTCTACAACATTTACTAAGAATCGCTACACTTTTCATAATGGATTCTTGTATTTCTAGCACAAGTTATGCATCACACAAAGTTTTATAGAATTTGTTATAAAAGAGATGCATGAACCACCATATACGGGTCATAGGGGCATACAAAGTACTATTTCTACATGTAAAGAATTTGTCTTCTCGCCAAATATGGAAACGGATATTGCATAGTATGTTTCCCATTGCATTGTGTGTCAATGTGTGAAACGACATCATGATAAATCATTTGGAGATAGCAGAAAGAAACACAGTGAATTGGCCACATATGTTTTTTGCTCCATACTTATTATTCATTCTCTACTTTGCAATTAGATCAATTTATCAAGTGCATAATTAGATTATGTTTTTAATCTTTTGGGTAGGGATCAACTAGTAGATTCTATTGTATTCATTTGGAGTTTTAGATGAATCCCCCCCCCACAAACATAAAACATGTTTTTCTAGGTAAGAACATGAGGCTCAGGGGTATTCCTACAATTACTATATATATCTCTATTCTCAAGGATGAAAATCTTTCTTAAGGGGGGGCAAGATGTTATAAAATAAGTCCATGATGCCAAGGTCCCATCCATTTAATCAGATGAATTTTGGCACCATTTGGTCACTCCTATGTTTGGGCAAAGATCTCAAGGCTAGACTTAAGCAAAAGGCTCATATGCTTTCTAACATAAGGAATGCACATAGCTTAGTGATTAAGCCTCAATGTTGGGAAGGAGGACATCTTGGGTCCAACCCCCATCAGGAGCATGGGGGGAGAATTTTTCCCAAAGAGCTCTAGAGCCTTCTAACTCAAGTTGACATGAGAGATCTCCCCTTGTCAGCATATTCTTTTGCCCTATCCACTGCTTGTTGCATCTTGGCTTTGACAATTTCTAGTTTTGCTTGGGGATTTGCTAGAAACTTGGAAGCACTAGGAACTTTCTTTGGCATTCGTATGGTATTAGGAATAGTGGGATTCATGCCATAATTCATCTCAAAAGGAGACATTTCTATCACATTATGAGGTCTCTTATTATAAGAAAATTTGACTAATGGCAAATAACTATCCCAATCTGTATGCCTTTCATAAACATATGCTCTCAACATGTCCTCTAGAATTTGATTGACCCTCTTTTTTTGACCATCTCTCTGTGGATGGTCACCACTACTCATTTTCAATGATACTTTTAGCTTTTCAAAGACTAAATTCGAAAAATTTCTTATGAATCTTACATCCCTATCTAAAACTATGGATGTTGGTAACCCATGCAATTTGAAGACATGATAGATAAATAGCTTCGCTACCAGAGGAGCTTCTATCATCTCTTGTGTGGGTATGAAGTGAGCTATCTTGATCAATCTATCTACCATTATTAGCATAGCATCTTGCTTCGTTTGTGTCCATGATATGGATTCACTATTCCATTTGTGCTCTCGAATCTGTAAAGGATGTAAAAGACTTGGTGTTTTAACCCTTTCTACCTTGTTGAACTAACACATAAAGCATTGTTGAACATATGTGTGGACATCTCTGGCTAATGGAGGTCACCAAAATGTTCTTCTAACTAGCTGAATGATCTTGTCACTAGTAGAATGCCCTACACAAGGAACATCGTAATAAAGTCTATGATCTAAGGATTCGATCGGTTTAGATTGATAGGAAATTGAACACCGTTTGGTCACTCGTGTGTATGGCCAAAGATCTTCAGAATAGACTTAAGCATAACTTTATGTGCTCTTTTAAACAAGTGATCCACTTAGCCTAGTGGTTAAGTCTCAAAGTTGGGAAGGAGGAGGTTTTGGGTTCAACCCCCATGGGGAGCATGGGGAGAGAGTTCTTCCCATGGAGCTCTAGATGCTAACTTAGGTCCAGAGAGACTAGACTCAAGTGGTAGGTACACCAACCACTCGTGGATTCTAGTGAAAGGTACTAAAGCAATGGCTGAGATCACTCCAACTACTAATACACTCTAATGGAAGATGTTAAAGGAATTGGAGGAGATTGCACATGCACTTGCAGTCTCTAGTTACATTTGTGGTCCCCATTGATTTGACAAGTGATATATAGAGGCATAAGGTTGGGAGAAGAGTCATCTCTCTAGCATGTAGTGGTCCTAATAATTAGTTTTGTTACATTGGTGTCAAAGCTCTTCGCAAGCTTCCATGGTGACCTTGATGGCTCATCATCTTCTTCAAGCTCTAGGCTAGTTTTAATGGTGACATTGGGTCTTGTAAATGATGAAAGTGGAATTCTTCATTTTCACACTCACGAGTGTTTTCATTTCTCCTTCCGAGATCCCTTTAATTTTTTCCATTAGTGGGTGTTACTTTTTTCCTCTGCACATGGTTTTATATAGCAAAAAAGAGATTCGCTTTACTATAAAGAAGCTTTTGTAGGATTCATGTTTTGAACCATCCACTGTGACATATCAGGGGCATACCAGCCCCTATACTGACACAAATACACAAGACTATTTTTGCCTCATTGTCGATATAAGCATCGGTATGCCCATCGATACTATATCGTCGGTGTGGGAGCGATTCGTGACGACTGGTGGATCAAGTCAATCGTCTCGCTAACGGCGCACGCAGGTTGAATACGGTAGAACAAGTATTTTTTTCTAAGGACCGTAAAGCAACGAGTTTCTATATCTATTGACTGCGTCTATATAGGATGGAAGGATCAACTCTTCACTAGTTACTTTATCTTTTATAATTTCCATTACGTTTGAGTCTACTTGAGAATTTTGAGTATTTCTAGCTACGGATGGAGGGAATAGATTTTCACTATTTTCAGAACTAGGTAGAACAATCGAAATTAAAGGTAATACTCTAGACAATCTACGATCAAACTCTATTGAATGCAAAGTTTCCTCTACAATTTTATCCTTAACTAATTCTTCAATTTCCGTATTTTGTGTATCATTAAATTCTAATGGAATAGGAAATAATAATTCAAACAAAGATGAAGGTAAAGAAGTACTACTAGATGAAGCTTCATCAGACATATAAGATAAAATGCACATAGATTAATTATATAAATTGTTTATGTTTTTGATATCATGTACAAAAGCTAAACAATAGAATTCCAGCGAAGTATAATTTCCGCTCTTTAGTTCTTGAATCCGTCTTCAACAGAGGCTACGTTGTGGAGGTGATCGCAATCCGGGTGGATCGGGTCCGGTCGTGGCACACACAGGGTGTATGAAGCTAATGAATGTTGGATGGTTTAAGGACATGAAGTGAAATTAATGTTGAGTATGGAAAAGAGAGAGATGTTGAAATGATTATGGGAATGGGAAAGTAGGAGTGCAAGTTAGATTTATGAACATGAATGATAAGAATGAAAGAGAACCATACACACGAATCAAATTTGGAAGGAAGAATGGTCCATTGAAGGAGCTTCTTAAACACTTCCTAATTCTAATTCATATGCATAGTCTTCTTTGGATGATATGTATGCATGACGTGAATAGATGGAATCCTTACACATAAACCAGTTTTGAAAGGAAGAATGGTCCAATATTGGAGCTTCTTATACACTTTCAGAAACTAATCAATATGTATGGGTATGTATGGATTATATGCATGCAAGTGAATTATGATGATAGAGTTTACTCACAAGCTCAAAGAAACATCCTCACTGGTTCAACGCAATAGTGCGGAGCCTTCTCACACATAGAAGAAATAGAAGACATGTAAAAATACTTAAGAGACTGAGAGAGGAGACAAGACACAAGTGACAAGTGACATGAATTAAAAGGATTTGAATTAAGATACATGTATAAGATCGTCGTGGTAGGTCAAGCTAGGCAGTCTACTGATCAAAGGTGGTTCCAACCCTCAAACCATGACAGTTCAACCGAATGTCACACGTAAGAAGGTGAGTTCCACTCCAGTGACCCTATGTATGTCTAGGCTCGTAATGTCTAACTAAAGAAGTCTAAGACTCATTAAAATCAGCTCTAACTCACTCACACGCTCCACCGAGGGTGAGTTAAGATAGAGATGCTGATTTCAAGAGCCTATCCTAGATTGGAGTTCTAACTTAAATTTGAAACTAGGTACTATACTCATACTAGCCCACCTTGGATCCTCACTCGCTCAACCGAGGGTGATCGTCTCAAGGAAACCGTAAGCTAGCATGAGCCCTATGGATGCCTAACAATAATGTTTTAGGAGTTTGGAGGGGGGTTTATATAGTTTTTTGAATGAATTTGGGCCATTGGATCTAGAGAAATCAACTCTCAACTCTAGGATCACTACTTTCGATTACAACCATTTGATTAATCAAATCAATGGCTTGGAATTGTTCTTTCTATCAAATCTAGTGTAAAGGAGTGAAATTTAGGCGCCCTCATTCTCCACCATTGGATCTGGGGATGATCTGGACCGTCGGATCAGTGCTGACATCAATTCGGATAAGATAAGCCACTATTTTTGGAGAAACACTGCATTATTGATCTTTGATTGTAAAAAAAGTCTTCTTTTATGGAAAAAATCGTGGATCCTCCTTGCTTTAAGCATAAGTGCATCTCCACCCTTGAATATGAGCTCATCTTGATCGTACAACATGGCTCAATTAGCTTTCGCCATGTGGTGGCCCTTCAACCCTTCAATTTGCTTAAACTAGAAAACTGCGGTGATCCTGAAAACTGGACTTTGTACTCTTTGACCCTCCAAATAGGCTTTGATGAAGATGCAACTTTGTAGGACTATTTTTCCAAAGATCTCCTTCAGGAATATGCAGAAAAAACTCCCATCTGAATCTCCCTTGTACAAGTTTGATTATATTTGGAAGCTTGCAAGGTGGCATTAAGGTGTTTAGGAAGCTCTGATAGCCTTGAAAATTTGTACAAATATGTAGCCACATATGATCTTTATACATGCCAAACCATATGGCTAACATAAATTTCTATACAAGAATTTGTAGGGTCAAACTAGAAAAATTACATTTTTTACAAAATGAACATAGCATATCAATGTGCTACAAAATCCATTTTCTGCTGAAATTTGGGCTATAGACTGCCTTTGACAATCTTTACAAGTATATGAATTTTCATCTAATTTGGTGACAATGAAATTTTTGCCCTAATTTCCCAACTTTGACCAGCTTTGACCGCTACCATGGACTTTCTTGATTTCTTTGAAACTTTGTATGTGACCTTCCTTTGACATCCTTGATGCATCCTAGACTTCTCGGGGAATTCTGGCTACCTTCACCAAATATGTTTTTTGTAGGCCTTCACAAGTGAGAGAGGAGAGAAAATCTCGACGACAACGTATCATCTTAAAATTAACATGAGAACCATAAGTATGCTTCCATAAGATAAAATGCAAATAGATTAATTATATAAACTGTTTATATTTTTGATATCCTATACAAACTAAACAATAGAATTCTAGCTAAGTAAAATTTCTTTTCTACTCTTCAGTTCTTTAGTTCGTCTTCAACAGAGGCTGCATATCATCTGAAAATTAACATGAGAACCATAAGTATGCTTCCATAAGATAAAATGCAGATAGATTAATTATATAAACTGTTTATATTTTTGATATCCTATACAAACTAAACAATAGAATTCCAGCTAAGTAAAATTTCTTTTCTACTCTTCAGTTCTTCAGTTCCTCTTCAACAAAGGCTGCATATCATTTGAAAATTAACATGAGAACCATAAGTATGCTTTCATAATTAAACACTCATTAAAAATTAACATATTAAAAACTCATGTTAATATAAATTAATTGACAATTCTAATACATATATATCATAAGTACATACATTCATTTTAATATACACATTGTAATAAACATATTTCATTCATACACACATGAACACTAATCACTCATGCATTATATACTTACACATGCCTCAAACATTCATTCATGCATAACTTAAGTATATATCTTATATTTCATATACATACATAGGCTTCATACACTTAACATGCATATGCGTACATACTACACATATTAACATACATTTATACGAACATTCCTCTCATGCATTCCTACACACTTAGTAACATATATACATGTGCTCACACATATACATACACTTATGCATACATGCATACGTAGACAAACTAACATACTTGCACACATGCACTCACATATACATGCAAACATATACTTGTATACACTTCACTTGCATACACATGTCTCATGCATTCATGCATCATAACTCATGCATTCATAAACATGCATACATGCATGACATAACATTCCTATCATGAACTTACATGCACTAACATACATACATGAACTTACATGCACTAACACACATATATGAACGTGCATGCACTAACATACATATATGAACATGCATGCACTAACATACATGTATAATCATGCATTGAAACTAACATACATACATAAACTTACATGCACTAACACACATGCATGAACATGCATACACAAACATGCATAAATAAACATGCAAACATAAATCACATGCATACATACACATGCATAAATGAACATGCATACTAACATGCATACATAAACTTACATGTCCTAACACACATGCAAGAACATACATGCACTAACACACATGCATGAACATACATACATAACATGCATACAGTAACACACATACATGCATACATGCACCCACATAAATGAACCTGCATTTAACTAACATGCATAAACACTAATTCATATACATAAACATATATACTTGCCTATCATGCATGCAAAACATCTAACATGCATGTACTAATTAACATCTATCATGCATTAACATATGCATGCACTAACATGCATTAACATATACATAAGTATTAACATTTAATATGCATGCACTAGCTAACATCTAACATGCATTAACATATGCATGTACTAACATCTAACATCTATGTACTAACTAACATCTAACATCTATGCACTAACTAACATCTAACATACAATAACATATACATGTACTAACTTGCACTAACTCATATACATGCACTAACATTTTCCATGGATACATGCTCTATCATTTAACATGCATCTAATGCATTTATCATAAACTTCTATCATAAGCTAAGTAGGGGTTGGAGAAATTTGGCTAATGGATAAGAAAATGAAATGAAAAGTTATGATTAGATAGGATAATTGATTGGATAAGAAGAAGTTGGATAAATATGATGAAATCATTGAGAAAGATAAGGGATAATGGCTAAATGGATCCTTCTTTTGTTAACCTGTAAATCATAAAAGAGGTTTAGATAAACAAATCATACATATATAATCAATTTAGTTATATAAACACACACACATATCCTTCATACCCTCCATTTCGTACCAAATATACATAATAAATACTTTAGTCATTCATATCTTTCATGTCAAACAAATATATTTAATGCATATACTTGTCATTAACTAAATCAAAGTAAAAAACAATAATACTTACTACATGTAAATAAATTAAAATAAAAAAGTAATTGATTTAATGAACCTAGAATAAGTTTCGAATTAAAACACACACACATAAGTACATACTTACACATACATACATTAAAACATATATATTCACATACATATATAAATATAAATACATAAATACATATACTTTTCATAAATAAATATTTATTTCATATAATTCTAGTATATATTGAAACATATAAAATATGTATTAAAAGAACTTAAAACATAATATAAATAAAAAAAGGAAAAGAATAAAATCTTTAACATAAATTAAAAACAATAAAATAAAAAAGGAAATAAAAAATAAATTAAAAAAACTCTTCTTGCTCTCTCTCTCTCTCTCTCTCTCTCTCTCTCTCTCTCTCTCTCTCTCTCTCTCTCTCTCTCTCTCTCTCCTGTGTCGCTGTCGCCGACTGCAGGGAGGGGGAAGGGAGAGAAGAATTAAAATAAAATAAAGAAAATAAAAAAAATAAACCTCACTCTCTCTCTCTCTCTCTCTCTCTCTCTCTTTGTGTTGCATGTGCAACGCGCTGCGTCGTCGGCAGAGAAGAGAGGGAGAGGGAGAAGAGAGGGAAAAAGAGAAAGAGGGAAGAGAGAAGGGAAGAAAAGAAGGAATGAAAAAATTAAAAAAATAAAAGAAGAAAATAAGAGAAAGAGAGAGAAAAAAAACTCCTCTGAAACTGCATCATCAAAATTTTAAAAGCAAAAAAAAAAATTGCTTTGAATTGAATGAATTGCAAAAAGTAAGAGAGATGGTCTTCTCTCTCCTCCTGCCAGAAGGACATGGAAATGAGTGCACAAACAACCATAGCCTAGAGCATAGAGTAAATAGAGTACCTGAAAATTAACATGAGCTCGCTTCTGAATACGACTCCCCTCCTTATATACATGAGAGTAGCCCACCATAGCCCACATTTTCCCTAAGTTAACTGATCGATGCAGCTTACGATTACTTCACATCAACTCAACTTCTCTCAACCAAAAAATAGGTGTGGGTTTTTTCTCCATTTATCTTCCCAAAAATACACAATAACCACTTAAAATAAATATCCTTTTTACCTTAGACTTTTATCATCCATTTAGATTTAAATAAATGCAACCCTTCAATTCTTTTTTAATTATTTATTCACTTTAGAATTAATTAAATTAAACCTATCAATTAATAAATTTAAATATATTTTCATAACCTTAGTGTTATTTAAATAATATCAATTACTAATTAACATATTTAATTAATCATTTATATTTAAAATATTTTGCTAAGGTTTCATTTATTACATTTACCCTATTTATTAACTCATTTAGAGACTAAACCTACTTAATTATCCTATTAACCATAGGTTTACCCTTAAAATAACCTCAAATCATGTTTTTAACCCTCAATTAATCCATAAACTAATCTTCTACCCTTCCAAAACCCTCTAGATTTATTAATTAAACCCTTAATTAATATTAAAATTAAGCTTATACCCTATAAAACATGTTGAAACGGTACATTTGACCCTTGGATACCCTTGAATTTACTTTCAAACCTTACATAAACCCTTAACTAACCCTTAGTTTTTTAATCTATACCCACAATTACATTTGAAAACACTTTTTTAAATACATCCCATATTTGTACTGATCATGAAAACTTCTTATCCTACAAAATTTAAAATCAAACATAAGTTAAAATTTTCATAAATTATTCAAACTTTATTTAACAAATTAATTTTTAATTTTTAATAATATTTTAAGAGAAATAAATTCTTTCCGACATCCGCCCCCACTAAACCTGCACATCGTTCTGATGGGCCAACCTACAGATTCAAGTGGAACATATCAAATTCTTTATAAATAAGTTTTAAATTTTCAAAGTTTTATTTTATCATGCATTCATACTTTGTACAATTAAAAAGATTGGTACAAATCTTCTAAAAAACAAAGTAGATATAAGTCATATAAATATCATGTTATATCTCTGAATCCACATTTAAACAAGCATTTATAGGAATAAGTCATAAGTGTCATAGTCCTTTTGTTCATGTTACTTGCTTAGAATAAGTAACTTATCCTGTATAACAACATATACTAAAAGTTTTTCATCAGATAATAGAATTATTTGACTCCTACTTTTATTTCCTATGGCTTGACTCTCCATTCATTTCATTTTTTTTCTTGCTTTATTACTTCATCCCAACTCACCTTCTTTATTTATTTTTTAACAAATTGGCCTATACCGAAATTGGGTGCGACTCCTAGACTTGTCCACCCGGCCAAGTTTATTCCACTTGTTTGCCAACCCGGCATAGCACACGACAAAACTATGTCATCCCTACATGAAATCGGCGTCAGCTCGTGGCTCTGGCCACCCGACCAGAGTGACTCCACCCGCCTACTGACCCATGCAAACGCATGATAACATAAAGGTTAGGCCTATGATGAAACTAGCCTCAACTCGTGGCCTTGATCACCCGACCAAGGTTGTTCCATCCGCCTACTAGCCCAACATAGCGCACCAACTACAAACACATACATATAGGCTAATTGGGTATGAAGTTTTATTTGTTTTTTATTTAGAGATCAGATCTCATAAGGAATAAATAGTAAGATACAAAAATCCCACTTACTAATGGATAAAAATTTTAGCATATACATGTATTCATAATAAGGCTACCATTTCTTCCACAAGCTTTCAATTCCAAAATTTATATTTAACTATCTGATTTCATTCATAAAAATACATATCAGATATTTAACATCTTAAATTCTACTTGATTTTTTAAAAAATTTTGAACATATCCTTTTAACTCATTCAGTAATGCAGTGCATATACACAAAAAATCAAAAAAATATTTAATTAAAACTTTTTCACCTGATTTAAAACATATATTTTAATCTTCATCAACATCTTCATCAGCGTCATCATCAGTATCAATCTCATCAATCTCATAATCTTCATTATTTTGTTTCTTGAACAGTTTAACCCTTTTCCCTGCAATTAAATTTCTCAACAAAGAACCATCAAATTCTGTAAGTTTAAATGTACCATTATAAAAAACAGTTACTACTACATAGAGACCAAACCATCTTTTAATTAACTTCTTCCTAGCATCATACTGTGCATCAAAAGTACTATCGTAAATTAATACCCAATCATCTACTTCTATAGTACGAGGCCTAAGTCTATGTTTTTTATCGAAATAGATTTTATTTTTAAGTCATGATTCTCTAACTTTTTGTTGAGATTCTTTAATCATTTTATTTCCTAGATCTAACTACATAATCCTAACAGAATTTAGATCTTCATGAGTCATCTCATTATTCCACGAAAGCGTCGTCCATGAAATAATCTGGGTCTGCGTAGGAAAAATTGGCTTCTGACAGCACATTAGTTCTGCAGGCATAAATCCTGTAGACCTAGTATACGTCATCCTGTCTGCCCATAATGCAAAAGAAAGGAACCTAGGCCACTGTGTTGTATCACCATTGTAGGCCTTAGAGATTGCCTTCACAATAGAAGGATGATGCCGTTCAATCTTACCATTAGACTCCCGATTATAAGCAGTTGTGAGAGATAAATGAATCCTATGCTTGTCAAAGAATTCTCTAGCCTCTCGAGCATCTAACTGTCCTATATCTGCTACAATCTTTTCTACATAGCCAAATCTAGAAATAACTTCTTCTAACAAAAATTTACATATGTTAAAAGTAGTTTTAGTATGAAGAGCTCTACCCTCTACATGATTAGTCAAATCTTCCCTAGCTAAAACTATATACCTCATCCTATCTAAACCTTTAGGCATGGTCACTGAATCAACTACCCACTTGTAATGAATACAAGGAGGGTAACTAGGGTGCAGAGGTTCCCTATGTCTAACTGACGAATGTACCTGACAAGTAGTACAAGAACTTACAAAGTCACGTATATTCACATACATACCTGGCCACCAATAAGCTTCTCTAATTTTATCGTACGTCGCATAGAAGCCTTTATGTCCATTGCTATGTATGGAGAAGAACAATTAGTAATCATTCCTATTAATGGTAAAAAATTTGTTTCTATTACTACATTAGCTCCTATAAAATATTCCTTGTCAGTTTTTAACGCAGTAACTAAACCCCATAATTCATGTTTTATTTGTGGATAATGTTTTTGAGTTTCATGTAAAATTTTAGCCCCAAATCTAATAGCATATCTATTTCCCTCACTATTATTTTCATATGCATCTTCTCCTTAAGCACTTTCATTAGCTCAAGTAAATAAGCCTTTGGAACTGGTATAGGGCGAAGATTCCAAGGTATATGGGCTACGGTAAATATAATCATAGGAGATACTATTCTAGGGTCAACACATCCTATTTCATGAGGATAAAGAGAAAAAGCTTTTCCATGTTTTCTTATCACTTCACAAAACAATTCATGTTCAGTAGGTAGTAAAAAAGAATCTTCATTTCCTATTTTTATTAATTTAATAGTTTCATCAGTAAAATTATGTCATATTTTTGAAATATCATGTAAAATGGGATCATTAGCTACTTGTTTTATTTTCTGGTCACTCCCTTTAGGTAAAGCCTAGGCTACATGTTTAACTTTTTTATCAATTGTTTTATACTTTGTATTAATTTTAGCTTCATTATGAAATCAAAAACGAATTTTAAAATTAATTCATATTCATTTAATGAGTTCAAAAGTATTATTTACATTAATTTTTCATTATGTAAAGTTTCATTAATTTCATCAAGTAAAGAAGAAGAAAAAGATGTTTCAATTATACTTTCAACATTTTCATTTGTAGACATATAACCTTTACTTTTAAAATATTTTTCATGTTTTTTCATTATTTTCTTAGGAATATCTTTACTATTTAAAATTTGTAATTTTGAAGATGTAAAATATACAGAAAAACTTTCTAATTTATGTACACATTTTTGCGAGATTTCAAACTAGTTACCACTGTTGTCCCGCTCAACAATGGTATCTAGTAAAAATTATGATCAAAATAAGTCCCAGAATCACTAAGAGGTAGATGACTCTCGTGTGACTTCTCTTGTGATCGAATTGGTGTTTTTCTAATTTGTTCTCTATTTCTAGTGTGGTTTGGATTAACAGCCATTACTTGTAATGATTGCAAATCATCTTTTGACCTAAATCTAGCATATGCAGAGCCGTCTTCCATTACTTTTGTTTCCATTCGTGTTTCTCAAATAAAGGGTTGTCCTAAGAGGATTTCGTAAGAACAATTATCTTGTATAAAAAAATGAAATGTTTCAGTTATTCCTCCTATTAAAATTGGAATGTTTGCACAAGCTCCTAAAAGTGCACCACAACCATTATCTGCTGTTCTCATATCCACCCATGTTGTTTATCTATTGGCCATCTAAATTTATCATACAATTCTTTTGAGATTACATTAATTTTAGAACCTGAATCTAATAAAGCTAAGGCTATACATGAATTTTTTCTATCTCCTAAATTTACTTTTATTTCAGGTGTTCCCCGAGCCCAAAAACTCTTTTTATAATTACTTTCAGATTGTTTATTTATATTATCAGGAAGAATTGGACCTAGAAAATTTTTATTAACATAACCTTCACTTTCTTCCTCATCATCAGAGTCAGAAGGAAAAGAATCTTTAGAAATATGAGACACATCTACATTTTCTTGCATTTCAATATCAGTATTAAGTGGGAAGCTTTTTCTTTTAATCATTTTAATAAAGTTATCTTTAAACTCAAGTTTAGCTATAGAAAATAATTGTTCAAGTGACATAGTCACTTGACTTTTCAAAAGTATATCGTAAAGTATTTCTTTTGCATCATTTTTCTATTCTAATTCTGAAGTTAAAATGGCTTTAGGAATTCTTTTAGGTTTCTTTGTTTTTTCCTCATTTTTTTCTGTTTGTTCACTACTCTTTAAATCTAATTCACTAGGCTTTGAATCTAAAGGTTTGTTTGATGTCTCAGGTTGTTTGCCCTCCCTTATTTTTCATTTGAGTCTAAATTTGTATTTTCATTAAATTGAACATTTTTAGGTTCTTCTCTTAATTGTTTTCTAGTTACTCTTCGATTGGTTTCATCTATATCCTGAGTTTCATCCCTTTTTCTCTTCACTTCCACATTTGCTATATGTGAAAAGATAGAGAAATGATCTACAGGTGAGTTCCATGTTGTTTTATGCATTATATCGCCTCTAGCTTTTATTAGTGCTTCAATTGAATAATTTTTAGTTTCATTAGAGGTTTCATCATCTAGATCACTCTCATCACATTCTAAACTAACCCCAGAAGAGCTTCTTTGTGCTTCAGATATATTTTCATATAGTTTTTGCATACCCCCTTTTCCCCAATTAACAGCTAGTGGAAGGTGGGTGCGGTAATCACATAATTTTTTATCTATATCTATTACTAACTTTCTTTCCTTTGCTTCTTTTAAAGATTCACAGGCATAAAACATATGTTTTGTAGAGTCCCACCAACCACATCATCGGGTGGGTGCACCTCTCCGTTCATTATTTTGAGCTACTGGTTGATTCATAAAAGGTGCTACAAGTATAGGATTTATTTGTGGGGCATGAGTAAATTGGGGTCCTAAAATTGTCCTATCTTGAGTAGTTAATGAATGAACTGTATTTTGAAGTGTAACTACTTCCTTAGACATATTCGTATTCATCTGCATCATATTATCTAATTTACTAAATAATATTTTAAATTGTAGTTCACTAGGAATTTTAGATGTAGAGGCTTGTTTAGTTGTACTAGAATTAATATTAATTTTAGGATTTTGAGTAGTTGGACCTACTGGTGGAAAACTTAGATTCATATCATAAAGTAATGTTTGCCTTTGTTTCATTTGTGCTACTACCTCTACAACTTGTTTTAATACTCCCCAGACCTCCGTTAGGCCATATCTTTTCTGAGGTTCTTCTAGTCTCAATTCTACTTTACTTCTAATATCGGAAGGTAATACCTCTAGAAAATATAGAACTATATCTGGTATGAGTGCAGTCCTATCTTGCTCTGGCAATTGTGAAAACCTCTTCATAAATTCACCATGCAATTGTGTAAGGGAAATGTGGGCCTTAGGAGTGCTAAGCCATTTCATAAACCCTTCCCTACTGTGCTGACTATAATCTTCAAGGTAAAATTCTTAATGCATTTGTTTCTTAAATTCATCCCATTCAAGTTCACTATGGGGTTCTATTACACTTATAGCTGACCCTATGGCAAGCCTTACTAGAAAAGTTACCCACTTAGTTACAGGCAAACCATGCAATTTTGCTATGTCTTCAAATGTGTCTAAATAATTAGTTGCATTTACTCCAATGAATTTCCCTTTTTCCCTAAGCATTGCTTCAACTACTTTCTGCCCTTGGGTTTTCGACATCATATCTCTAAATATTTCATCCATTTTATTCTGTATATTAGAACTAGACTTAAGTTTTTTTAATAAAATCTTTAATTTCTTCTTGTACTTTAATTTTTTGGTCTCTTATCAAACTAATTAGATTGTTTGGTTCCAATTTTGCTAAAGTTTAAATCCTTTGAACAATTCTCGTAACGTAGATACTAACTTTCAAATGAAAATTCTTTTTGAATTTTCAAACTAAAGTCGTACTAAAAACTCTAATATTTTAAATTTGTTCTCCTAAAATCTTACTTAAATAGTAACAAACATATTCAAGCTTAGTAAATATATGTGACACTTGATGAAGAAGCTAAAGTGCATGTGATAATTTCAAATATACATTGTTTGAGTAAGAAAATGTCTAATACAATAAACTAAATGCTGTGTGTGCAAACGTAATTCTTCAAGTTCTTGATGGTAGGGGTGGCGAGACGAAGCTCAAATACTTGCCTATTCCCGTGGAGACGCTCAGAGCATAAGCCTAGCCCTCAACACCCAGGGAATTACAAGGTTTGTGAATTCTACCTTTGCAAGTTGAACCACCACAAGTTGCTACAACGACGTAATCTAAACAAAACTATGCATATGCAAGAAGGAAAGAAATTATACATGTCGAGTTGCGTGTTCGATTCACCTCGGGTTCAAATGTGGGAGCGATTCGTGACGACTGGTGGATCAAGTCAATCGTCTTGCTAACGGCGCACACAGGGTGACTATGGCAGAACAAGTATTTTTTTTACTAAGGACCGTAAGGCAAAGCGTTTCTATATCTATTGATTGCGTCTATGTAGGATGGAAGGATTAACTCTTCACTAGTTACTTTATCTTTTAAAATTTTCGTTACATTTGAGTCTATTTGAGAATTTTCAGTATTTCTAGCTACAGATGGAGGGAATAGATTCTCACTATTTTCAGAATGAGGTAGAACAATGGAAATTAAAGGTAATACTCTAGAAAATCTACGATCAAACTCTATTGAATGCAAAGTTTCCTCTACAATTTTATCCTTAACTAATTCTTCAATTTTCGTATTTTGTGCATCATTAACTTCTAATGGACTAGGAAATAATAATTCAAACAGAGATGAAGGTAAAGAAGTACTACTAGATGAAGCTTCGTCAGACATAAAAGATAAAATGCAGATAGATTAATTATAGAAATAATTTATATTTTTGATATCCTATACAAAAGCTAAACAATAGAATTCTAGCTAAGTATAATTTCCACTCTTCAGTTCTTCAATCCGTCTTCAACAGAGGCTGCATATTATCTGAAAAATTAACATGAGAACCATAAATTTGCTTCCATAAGACAAAATGCAGATAGATTAATTATATAAACTGTTCATATTTTTTATATCCTATCAAAACTAAACAATAGAATTCCAGCTAAGTAAAATTTCTTTTCTACTCTTCAGTTCTTTAGTTCGTCTTCAACAGAGGCTGCATATCATCTGAAAATTAACATGAGAACCATAAGTATGCTTCCATAAGATAAAATGCAGATAGATTAATTATATAAACTGTTTATATTTTTGATATCCTATACAAACTAAACAATAGAACTCTAGCTAAGTAAAATTTCTTTTCTACTCTCAGTTCTTCAGTTCGTCTTCAACAGAGGCTGCATATCATCTGAAAATTAACATGAGAACCATAAGTATGCTTTCATAAAATATTAAACACTCTTTAAAAGTTAACATATTAAAAACTCATGTTAATATAAATTAATTAACTCTTCTAATACATATATATCATAAGTACATACATTCATTTTAATATGCACATTGTAATAAACATATTTCATTCATACACACATGAACACTAATCACTCATGCATTCTATACTTAGACATGCCTCAAACATTCATTCATGCATAACTTAAGTATATATCTTATATTTCATATACATACATAGGCTTCATACACTTAACATGAATATGCATACATAATACACATACTAACATACATTTATATGCACATTCGTCTCATGCATTCCTACACACTTACTAACATATATACATGTGCTCACACATATACATACACTTATGCATACATGCATACCTAGAAAAACTAACATATTTGCTCACATGCACTCACATATACATGCAAACATATACTTGTATACATTTCACTTGCATACACATGTCTCATGCATTCATGTATCATAACTCATGCATTCATAAACATGCATACATACATGACATAACATTCCTATCATGAACTTACATGCACTAACATAGATACATGAAATTACATGCACTAACACACATATATGAACATGCATGCACTAACATATATATATGAACTTGCATGCATGAACATACATATATAATCATGCATTGAAACTAACATGCATACATAAACTTACATGCACTAACACACATGCATGAACATGCATACACAAACATGCATAAATGAACATGCAAACATAAATCACATGCATACATACACATGCATAAATGAACATGCATACATAAACTTACATGCCCTAACACACATGCAAGAACATGCATGCACTAACACACATGCATGAACATACATACATAACATGTAAACATGAACAAGCATACATGCATACATGCACCCACATACATGCATACATGCATCCACATAAATGAACCTGCATTTAACGAACATGCATAAACACTAATTCATATACATAAACATATATACTTACCTATCATGCATGCAAAACATCTAACATGCATGTACTAATTAACATCTATCATGCATTAACATATGCATGAACTAACATGCATTAACATATACATAAGTATTAACATCTAATATGCATGCACTAACTAACATCTAACATGCATTAACATATGCATGTACTAACATCTAACATCTATGTACTAACTAACATCTAACATCTATGCACTAACTAATATCTAACATACAATAACATATACATGTACTAACTTGCACTAACTCATATACATGCACAAACATTTTACATGGATACATGCTCTATCATTTAACATGCATCTAATGCATTTATCATAGACTTCTATCATAAGCTAAGTAGGGGTTGGAGAAATTTGGCTAATGGATAAGAAAAGAAAACGAAAAGTTATGATTAGATAGGATAAATGATTGGAGAAGAAGTTGGATAAATATGATGAAATCTTTTAGAAAGATAAGGGATAATGGCTAAATGGATCCTTCTTTTCTTAACCTGTAAATCATAAAAGAGGTTTAGATAAACAAATCATACATATAAAATCAATTTAGTTATATAAACACACACACACATATCCTTCATACCCTCCATTTCATACCAAATATAGATAATAAATACTTTAGTCATTCATATCATTCATATCATTCATCTCAAACAAATATATTTAATGCATATACTTGTCATTAACTAAATCAAAGTAAAAAACAATAATACTTACTACATGTAAATAAATTAAAATAAAAAAGTAATTTATTTAATGAACCTAGAATAAGTTTCTAATTAAAACACACACACATAAGTACATACTTACACATACATACATTAAAACATATAAATTCACATACATATATAAATACACATACATATATAAATACTTACATAAATACATATAATTTTCATAAATAAATATTTATTTCATATAATTCTAGTATATATTGAAACATATAAAATATGTATTAAACGAACTTAAAACATAATATAAATAAAAAAAGGAAAAGAATAAAATCTTTAACATAAATTAAAAACAATAAAATTAAAAAAGGAAATAAAAAATAAATTAAAAAAACTCTTCTTGCTCTCTCTCTCTCTCTCTCTCTTTCTCTCTCTCTCTCTTTCTCTCTCTCTCTCTTTCTCTCTCTCTCTCTCTCTCTCTCCTGTGTCGCTGTCCATCGGTTGTAGGGAGGGGGAAGGGAGAGAAGAATTAAAATAAAATAAAGAAAATTAAAAAAACAAAAAAAATAAACCTCTCTCTCTCTCTCCATGTGTGTGTGTGTGTGTGCTACGCACGGTGCACCGCCGGTAGAGAAGAAAGGGAGAGGGAGAAGAGAGGGAAAAAGAGAAAGAGGGAAGAGAGAAGGGAAGAAAAGAAGGAATGAAGAAATAAAAAAAAGAAAAGAAGAAAATAAGAGAAAGAGAGAAAAAAATAACTCCTTTGAAACTGCATCGTCAGAATTTTAAAAGCAAAAAAATTTGCTTTGAATTGAATGAATTGCAAAAAGCTAGAGAGATGGTCTTCTCTCTCCTCCTGCTAGAAGGACAACATGGAAATGAGTGCACAAACAACCATAGCCTAGAGCATAGAGTAAATAGAGTACCTAAAAATTAACATGAGCTTCTGAATACGCTCCCCTCCTTATATACATGAGAGTAGCCCACCATAGCCCACATTTTCCCTAAGTTAACTGATCCATGTAGCCTACAATTACTTCACATCAACTCAACTTATCTCAACCAAAAAAAAGGCGTGGGTTTTTTTCTCCATTTATCTTCCCAAAAATACACAATAACCACTTAAAATAAATATCCATTTGAGCTTAGACTTTTATCATCCATTTAGATTTAAATAA
>CM035431.1:138356960-138359460 GCA_020310875.1 Ceratopteris richardii
CTCCCTAATTCTCAGGACTTGGGTGAACTAATTAACTATGGAAAAGAAAAAAAAAAAAAAGAAAAAACATCGTGTTGTTGTAATCGTACCGATGCGCTATGGTGGGCTAGTAGGTGGGTGGATTTATCCTCGCCCAGTGGTTAGGACCACGAGCCGCAGCTAGTTTCGCCATAGGCTTGGGATGTATGTGATTGTGTCTTAGCTACGCGCCATAACGGGTTGGTAGGCAGGTGGAGCCATCGTGGCTGGGTAGTCACGACCACGAGCCGTATCCAGCTTCGTTATGGGCTAGCTGATATATGTTATGTGTCATCATTGTGTGTTTGGGTGTTGTGTGCTGCATTGCGTTGGTAGATGGGTGGAATCAACCTGATCGGGTGGTCAGGTCCACGAATCGCATCCAGTGTCAATGTAGGCCAACGTGTGATTAAAATAAAATTTTCATATGAATTTATTCCCCACTCCTGAGGGGGAGAGAAAGAGAGGAGAGGGCGATGATCGCCTGGAAGGGAACGTTAATTGCTTGTGTGATTGGTATGTGTTGGCTTGCGACAGATCAGCTCACTTTGAATCAACATTCTTGAAGGCACGGAGACTCTATTTGTATTTATGGATGAGGCTTTAGCGAGGTAATGTAACGGTAGTGCTTTAGAACTTGTGTGCTCTATCTGAGGGTTTTTCTAGTGTGTGGGATACTCTAGGGTTCTGATGTATGTCTTGACTTACACTCGAGTTTCGATGGCTTTTGTAGGACGACGATGGGGATTCTTTGGGAACGTCTAGTCATGGGATAATTGTACATAGCGAATAGTAGGTGCAATAATGGGGTATACATTTTGGGTATTTTTGCACCTCCGATTTGATTCATTTCAGTTGTTGTTGTTTTCGGTAGTTTCTTTTCTGTTTTCCACAATGGTAGTTGCATATCTAAAACATGGAAAGGTGTGCATGTGTTATTTTGGTTGAGACCATTTTTCATAATGGAATGTATGAGCAAATTGATGCATGGCTGAAATGGGATTGCATATATGTGCATGTTCTTGGATCATTTTGGAAGTGACTGATTTGTATGTATTCATGAGCGATTTTTTTAGCACTAATAGCTTCGATGAGATGCAGGTTCAGTGGAAGTGGCGGCTCGATGAAAGGTATGTGAACCAATTGGAAATTGACATGTTCATGGTTGTTTGGATTTTATTGCAGCAATAGAGTAGCTCGTCGAGGACGACTTCACAAATAAGAAGAGGGGAGTATGTTAGCTCATAAAATGGTTGGTTTTTATGCACTAATGTGGATCTATTTGGCAAGAAAATATTTTTGATTTCAGGTACTTGAAGAGTGATTAGATGATTGATGGGAGGGATTTGAGGCTACCCAATGACTTCTTGGTCAGAGAGCATGTTCAGGTTGCAGAATATATGGGAGATGTGATGGAGTGGTGGCCGCGTTGAAGAATGGTGGAGGAATGAGCAAATTGGGGATTGGAGCTCATGGGACTTTCCTGTACCATCGGAAGTTGCAACTATCGGATGGTTCTGGGAATTTGACAACATTGTTTCACTGCCGTCACTCTCGGCAAGAACTCCGCAATGGAGGATATGCCATCTTCGCAAATGGACCAATATGAGGTCATGGAACAGATTGGAAAAGGTGCATTCGGCTCTGCCATCCTGGTTTATCATAAGCTCGAAAAGAGGAAGTATGTCCTTAAGAAGATACGCCTTGCTCGGCAAACATATAGATGCAGGAGAGCAGCACAATTAAGAGATGGCACTGGTTTCTAAGGTTGTCCACCCCTATATTGTTGAATATAAGGAATCGTGGGTCGAGAAGGGCTGCCATGTTCGTATAGTTCTATCATACTGTGATGGTGGAGACATGCCTGATCTAATAGGGAAGTCTGAAGGGGTTTTTTTTTTCAGAGGAGAAATTATGCAAGTGGATGGTTCAGCTTCTCCTGGCTGTCGACCATCTTCATGCAAATCACATACTTCATCGTGATCTCAAGTGCTTAAATATCTTTTTAATAAAAGATCATGATATAAGGCTAGGTGACTTTGGTTTAGCCAAGATGCTTACAGGAAACGATTTAACATCTTCGGTGGTGGGCACTCCAAACTATATGTGTCCAGAACTTCTGGCTGACATTCCACATGGATTCAAGTTTGATATAATCAAATGCTGGCCATCTTTGTTCGTCAGAAAGAAAAAAAAACCAAAAAGGGACTGCTTTCCGTTGCTGGGTGCAGAATTTAGGAAGTTTTTTTTGTTTGTTTTCTTGCAATAATTCTCAAAGGCAGCGGGGACACGCGGGGGTTTTTTGGCCATTACTCATCAATGAAGGGGGCTATGCCCTTTTATGCACAGAGAGGACCGTGGAAGGGGAGACACTTACTTCGTTTTGGGGGCGTGCTCATCCTGGGGGGAGACCGATGGAAGACTGGGAAAGGTGTGCCCGTGGAAGGAGGTCGTGCTGAGAGAAGCGGAGTTTTCTTGGCCT
>CM035431.1:138364460-138376960 GCA_020310875.1 Ceratopteris richardii
AGTATCATAAGAATACCTTTCTGGTTGTCTTCTAGTCCTGCTTGACCTTCTTGGTTCACATTCTTCATATGTGTCTGGATACACTTCTTCATCAAATATAGGAGCTTCTTCATTCCTTCTTGTTAATCCACTTGTGGATGTACTTGCTTGCATATAGTCTTCATCTCTATTTACCTGCACAATTGATTTTCCTTTCTCACATCTTCTTACCTCTTCTTCAAATTCTTCAGCTGTATGACTTTGATCTGCATACCAACTTTTCTGTTCATCAAATGTAACATCTCTAGAAACAATAAATTGTTTTGTTAGAGGATTCCACAACCTGTAACCCATCTGCTTTTCATCATAACCAATGAACACATATTTTTCTGCCTTTGGTTCAAGTTTATGCCTAAGTTGTGATGGCACATAAGCATATGCAATTGATCCAAACACTCTACAATGATCTAGTGTTGGTTTCTTACCCCACCAAGCTTCATATGGAGTCATTCCATTCAGAGCTGCACATGGTAATCTATTCACAAGATATGTAGCTGTATTTACAGCCTCAGCCCAAAGATAATTTGGACAGTTCTTCTCCTTTAGCATAGCTCTAGCAAACTCAACCAAAGCCCTGTTCCTTCTTTCTGCTACACCATTTTGTTGTGGTGTATACCTGCAAGTTATTTCTCTCTTAATACCTGCATTCCAAAGATAATCATTGAACTCTTGGGAGAAGTATTCTCCCCCTCCATCAGACCTCAGTCTCTTAAGCTTTTGACCTGTGACTCTCTCTGCATATGCATGAAAATGCTTGAAAGCTCCAAACACTTCTGATCTTTCCTTCAAAACATATAATGTTATCCATCTTGTAGCATCATCAATGAAAAGAACATAATACCTTGAGCCACTGATAGATCCTTCTTTTGTTGGTCCCCATACATCTGTATGAATGAGCTCAAGTACTCCATCATGTTTGAATCCTTTCTTTTGAAATGGTAACCTGTGTGCTTTACCCATTTGACATGCTTCACATTTATAAACCATATGTTGACTTTGCACATTTGGTAATCCTAGTACAGACTGATTAGCAACCATAGCTTTAATTCCTCTTTCATTGAAATGACCTAATCTCTTATGCCAGAGATCAAGTTCTGTAATCACTGCTTCACCATGTGTGAGCAAAGCTTGACCAATGTTCCCTTGCACTCTTAAAGTAAAGAGTCTACCTTCTTTCTTACCAGAGACAATCTGATTATATCCATTCTCTGGATCTTCCACAAATACTCCTTCATTTGTAAACCTGACTTGAAAACCTTTTTCAACTATCTGTCCCACACTAATCAAGTTTTTAGGTATTGTAGGAACATACAAAACATTGGTTAGCAAATCTGCTCCACTCTTGCATTTCACTTTTCCAATTGAATGTACACTATGTCTTGTATTATCACCAGTTTGAACTGTGTGACTAGAAATGCCTTTTTCCAAATCTGACATCAATTCTATGTTTCCTGACAAATGATTAGAACATCCAGAGTCAATGTAAAATACCTTTAGATCTTCTTTTTCTGATGTGCTGATTGAATTCATCATCAATGATGTATGACTTTCATTCTGTGTGTCATTTGCATAGTTGTAGTAGGTGGTGTTGTAGGATTGATTCTGTCCCCAACTTCTTCCTCCACCTCTACCATAGCCTCCTCTTTGACTTTGTCTACCTCTTTGAAAATTACTTTGATATCTTCCACCTCGACCTCTGCTATTGTTTTTTTGATTCTGGTTTGATCCTTGTTGGTTGTGCCAACAGTCATGAGCCAAATGATTACTCAATCCACAGATCCAGCAAGCCTTTTTGTTGTTATTTTGATTACCTCTTCCTCTTCCAAAACCTCTTGCTCTTCCTCTGCCAGTGCCTTTACCTCTTGCATAATAAGCTTGAGAATTAGACTCCTCTTCATCCTTTGCTTTACCTTTATCTCCTTTCTTCTTATTCTTCATATACATTGCAGAACTTTGACCTTTATCTCCATCTCCCTTCAAGTCTTGCTCATATGTGAGCATCAAACCAAGCAACTGGTTCAAATCTGGAACATAATGATTTAATGAAAGTTCTCTTGATAAGACAAAAGGTTTCCACCTTTCATCCCCTCTCAAGCCTGCAAGTAGTTGAGCAATCAATCTGTGATCTTCAACATCTTCATCTATGGATCCAAGACTATCTGCTAGATCCTTCATCTTAGTGACATAATCACTAATGGTTTGACTTGGCTTCTTCTTGAATGTTGTAAACTCTGACCATAGACTTGCTTTCCGAGCTTTAGTAGTGCTTTGGAAATGATATTCCAATGCATTCCATATATCTTCTGATGATTCCAATCCTCTGATGTGTGGTAGCAAATGATCTGAGATTGTATTATAGATGTATGCTTTTGCACTTGCATCCTTCTTCTGCCAATGCTTTAAAGCATCTAGTTCTTCTTTCTTTGGTCGGCTTTCATCTTCGAATACTGGCTTCTCTTCTTCACCTGTAACATATATCATGAGATCCTTACTCATAAGTAAGGCTTCCATTCTCATTACCCATGCGGGGTAATTATCTCTGTCCAGTTTGTCAATGGAGATATGATCTGCCATAGTTCTTTCCTTCTGCTGCAACCTGTGAGCTTAAAGGATAAAGGATAATACCTTTTGAAGTTCTTTGTGTATGAGGATACTTTTGAAGTAACCTTTTGATGCCTTGTGTCTTCAAATGCTTCACCTTTCAAACTTTAATGGAAAACTTTACAAAACTTATCGTACCTTTGTCGTCTTCTGCTCTCGAGAATCTTTCTGCTCTGATACCACTTGTTGATGTATAAAACACCACAAGAAATGAATTAATGTGACACTAGAACACCTCTATGGTCACCATTAACTCATTGCCACTCCAAACTTTGAGAAATGATAGCCTAAAGTGAGAACTTTGCTTCTACAGAAATTCCTAGTCACCGAAATGACATACCTTCAGTATTTTGCTAATTTCTCCTAGCTCAAGTATTATTTCTCCATGAAACTTTATAGGATAAAACTAGAAGAGTAGAGCTTTCCAACAAGCTATCATATGCATCAAACGGATCTCTAGAACTCAAGTTATGGCCTTCACAAGATGACCCTGTATGACCTTCCAAAACTGGAAATTTTTGCCTGTTTTAGTATTCCTGATGTCCAAAAATAAAAAATTCGATGCCTGGCATCGAATTTCAGTCCAAGTCGATGCCGGGCATCGACTTTGAGCTTTTTTAGGCCCTTTTTCTGCACCAGAAATACTCTCTTTTACACACACATGAAGAAGACCACTTGTATGCTAGAAGTCGATGCCAGGCATCGACTTTATGCTCAAACTCGATGCCAGGCATCGAGTTGCTCCACAAACTTCATATTTTTAAAAGATTCAACAATAGTTAACACACAGAAAATGAAAAAATGACTTATCAGCCAAGATTCGATGCCAGGCATCGAATTGCTCAGAAAACTTGAATTTTTGAATTCATCACACAGTAGGCAAACATGGAGATGATGAAGAGAGACTCATACACAGAACTTTACTCAGTTCTTCTCATAACTATAAAAAACTCAGAAGTTTTACAGATGCTTTCTCACTCAGAGAAGCTCGACTATACTCAGTCATACAAAAATGAGTTCTTCTCACTTTCTCTTGTCTTCCTCCTTCTTCTTCTCATCGCGTCAGTTAATACTAACTAACTTATATAGATTTTCTCATTCCCGTGATTTTTTAAAAAACTTCTAGAACTAAAGTGAATTAACTTTACAAGTATGATACACTTGTGAATTTGTCCCTTCACATAGGCATGGGGTTTTCTTTCTAAGATTTGACCTTCAAATATATGTCCAGTTAGTGATTGTTTCTTCAACAGCTCCCCCTCAATCACTAATTGACATTCCCTGTTTCTTCATATCTTCTTCTTTTCTTTTACTCCTGCCATGCTTTTGAATTTGCTGGTCTTCACACCATCCAGGCTCTTTGTCATTATGTCTGCTAATTGATCTTTAGTAGAAATGTATTCCACTTCAATCTCCTTCTCCATTACCTTTTCTCTGAGAAAATGATATTGTATCTCTATGTGCTTTGTCCTTGCATGAAATACTGGATTTGCTGCAAGATAAAGTGAACTCATATTATCTCCATGTATTGTAGGTGTACCTTGATCAATGCCTAAGCTCTTGAACAATGTCTGCATCCATATGACTTCCTTAGCTGCTTCCACAAGTCCTTTGTACTCTGCTTCAGTTGATGATAATGCTACTGTATGTTGTTTCTTTGAACACCAACTTACAAGCTTATCACCAATGTATATCATGTAACCATGAGTTGATCTTCTGTCATCCTGGTTACCTGCCCAATCTGAATCACTATAGGCTCTCAACTTCAAATCTGATGTAAAAGGATAATATAATCCTTCCTTTATAGTTCCTTTGATATATCTGAGAACTCTTTGACCTGCAATCCAATGTGGGTCCTTTGGACAATGCATGAATTGTGACAAAACTCCCACTGCATAACTAAGATCAGGTCTTGTTAGTGTAGCATAAATCAAACTACCCACAAGAGATTGATACTTCCTCATATCTTTGTAGTCTGCACCATCATATTTACTGAGCTTGTGATTAACTTCAAGTGGAGTTGAAGCTTCTCTGCAATTTTCCATATCAAACTTCTTCAATAGATTTAGAAGATACCTTTCTTGTGATACATATATGCCATGATCTGTATAAGTGACTTCCATTCCAAGAAAGTATGATAACTTTCCTAGGTCACTGATCTTGAATTCTTTTTCAAGCAATATCTTTACCTCCTTGATTCCTTCATCTGAAGTACCTGTGATTATAATGTCATCTACATAAATACAAATGTAGATTGTACCTTCCTCTGTTCTTCTGATAAGTAGACTTGGGTCTGCTTTTGAACTTTGATATCCAAGATCATTGAGATACTTCACCAGTCTATAGTTCCAAGCTCTTGGAGCTTGCTTCAATCCATACAATGCTCTTCTCAACCTGCAAACAAAATTTGGATACCTGAAATCTATAAACCCTTGAGGTTGTTCCATGTATACCTCATCTGATATGTATCCATTCAAGAATGCATTCTTTATATCCAATTGACTTAGGGTCCATCCTTTTGAAGCTGCAATAGCAATGATTGTCCTTATAGTTGACATCTTAGCTACGGGACTGAATGTCTCATCATAATCTATGCCATAGGTCTGGGCATAGCCTTTCACCACCAATCTAGCTTTGTATCTGGCTATACTTCCATCTACAAGCTTCTTCACTTTATAAACCCATTTATTTCCAATTACTTTCTTACCATTTGGTTTAGGAACAAGTTCCCATGTCTTGTTCTCCTCCAGTGCATTGAACTCTTCCTTCATTGCTTCTTCCCATTGTTTCTTACCTTTAGCTTCATCATAGTTCTGAGGTTCTTCATCATCTTTGACCATATATGCATAGTTCTTCTGAGTTATGTAAGAAGTATCATAAGAATACCTTTCTGGTTGTCTTCTAGTCCTGCTTGACCTTCTTGGTTCACATTCTTCATATGTGTCTGGATACACTTCTTCATCAAATATAGGAGCTTCTTCATTCCTTCTTGTTAATCCACTTGTGGATGTACTTGCTTGCATATAGTCTTCATCTCTATTTACCTGCACAATTGATTTTCCTTTCTCACATCTTCTTACCTCTTCTTCAAATTCTTCAGCTGTATGACTTTGATCTGCATACCAACTTTTCTGTTCATCAAATGTAACATCTCTAGAAACAATAAATTGTTTTGTTAGAGGATTCCACAACCTGTAACCCATCTGCTTTTCATCATAACCAATGAACACATATTTTTCTGCCTTTGGTTCAAGTTTATGCCTAAGTTGTGATGGCACATAAGCATATGCAATTGATCCAAACACTCTACAATGATCTAGTGTTGGTTTCTTACCCCACCAAGCTTCATATGGAGTCATTCCATTCAGAGCTGCACATGGTAATCTATTCACAAGATATGTAGCTGTATTTACAGCCTCAGCCCAAAGATAATTTGGACAGTTCTTGTCCTTTAGCATAGCTCTAGCAAACTCAACCAAAGCCCTGTTCCTTCTTTCTGCTACACCATTTTGTTGTGGTGTATACCTGCAAGTTATTTCTCTCTTAATACCTGCATTCCAAAGATAATCATTGAACTCTTGGGAGAAGTATTCTCCCCCTCCATCAGACCTCAGTCTCTTAAGCTTTTGACCTGTGACTCTCTCTGCATATGCATGAAAATGCTTGAAAGCTCCAAACACTTCTGATCTTTCCTTCAAAACATATAATGTTATCCATCTTGTAGCATCATCAATGAAAAGAACATAATACCTTGAGCCACTGATAGATCCTTCTTTTGTTGGTCCCCATACATCTGTATGAATGAGCTCAAGTACTCCATCATGTTTGAATCCTTTCTTTTGAAATGGTAACCTGTGTGCTTTACCCATTTGACATGCTTCACATTTATAAACCATATGTTGACTTTGCACATTTGGTAATCCTAGTACAGACTGATTAGCAACCATAGCTTTAATTCCTCTTTCATTGAAATGACCTAATCTCTTATGCCAGAGATCAAGTTCTGTAATCACTGCTTCACCATGTGTGAGCAAAGCTTGACCAATGTTCCCTTGCACTCTTAAAGTAAAGAGTCTACCTTCTTTCTTACCAGAGACAATCTGATTATATCCATTCTCTGGATCTTCCACAAATACTCCTTCATTTGTAAACCTGACTTGAAAACCTTTTTCAACTATCTGTCCCACACTAATCAAGTTTTTAGGTATTGTAGGAACATACAAAACATTGGTTAGCAAATCTGCTCCACTCTTGCATTTCACTTTTCCAATTGAATGTACACTATGTCTTGTATTATCACCAGTTTGAACTGTGTGACTAGAAATGCCTTTTTCCAAATCTGACATCAATTCTATGTTTCCTGACAAATGATTAGAACATCCAGAGTCAATGTAAAATACCTTTAGATCTTCTTTTTCTGATGTGCTGATTGAATTCATCATCAATGATGTATGACTTTCATTCTGTGTGTCATTTGCATAGTTGTAGTAGGTGGTGTTGTAGGATTGATTCTGTCCCCAACTTCTTCCTCCACCTCTACCATAGCCTCCTCTTTGACTTTGTCTACCTCTTTGAAAATTACTTTGATATCTTCCACCTCGACCTCTGCTATTGTTTTTTTGATTCTGGTTTGATCCTTGTTGGTTGTGCCAACAGTCATGAGCCAAATGATTACTCAATCCACAGATCCAGCAAGCCTTTTTGTTGTTATTTTGATTACCTCTTCCTCTTCCAAAACCTCTTGCTCTTCCTCTGCCAGTGCCTTTACCTCTTGCATAATAAGCTTGAGAATTAGACTCCTCTTCATCCTTTGCTTTACCTTTATCTCCTTTCTTCTTATTCTTCATATACATTGCAGAACTTTGACCTTTATCTCCATCTCCCTTCAAGTCTTGCTCATATGTGAGCATCAAACCAAGCAACTGGTTCAAATCTGGAACATAATGATTTAATGAAAGTTCTCTTGATAAGACAAAAGGTTTCCACCTTTCATCCCCTCTCAAGCCTGCAAGTAGTTGAGCAATCAATCTGTGATCTTCAACATCTTCATCTATGGATCCAAGACTATCTGCTAGATCCTTCATCTTAGTGACATAATCACTAATGGTTTGACTTGGCTTCTTCTTGAATGTTGTAAACTCTGACCATAGACTTGCTTTCCGAGCTTTAGTAGTGCTTTGGAAATGATATTCCAATGCATTCCATATATCTTCTGATGATTCCAATCCTCTGATGTGTGGTAGCAAATGATCTGAGATTGTATTATAGATGTATGCTTTTGCACTTGCATCCTTCTTCTGCCAATGCTTTAAAGCATCTAGTTCTTCTTTCTTTGGTCGGCTTTCATCTTCGAATACTGGCTTCTCTTCTTCACCTGTAACATATATCATGAGATCCTTACTCATAAGTAAGGCTTCCATTCTCATTACCCATGCGGGGTAATTATCTCTGTCCAGTTTGTCAATGGAGATATGATCTGCCATAGTTCTTTCCTTCTGCTGCAACCTGTGAGCTTAAAGGATAAAGGATAATACCTTTTGAAGTTCTTTGTGTATGAGGATACTTTTGAAGTAACCTTTTGATGCCTTGTGTCTTCAAATGCTTCACCTTTCAAACTTTAATGGAAAACTTTACAAAACTTATCGTACCTTTGTCGTCTTCTGCTCTCGAGAATCTTTCTGCTCTGATACCACTTGTTGATGTATAAAACACCACAAGAAATGAATTAATGTGACACTAGAACACCTCTATGGTCACCATTAACTCATTGCCACTCCAAACTTTGAGAAATGATAGCCTAAAGTGAGAACTTTGCTTCTACAGAAATTCCTAGTCACCGAAATGACATACCTTCAGTATTTTGCTAATTTCTCCTAGCTCAAGTATTATTTCTCCATGAAACTTTATAGGATAAAACTAGAAGAGTAGAGCTTTCCAACAAGCTATCATATGCATCAAACGGATCTCTAGAACTCAAGTTATGGCCTTCACAAGATGACCCTGTATGACCTTCCAAAACTGGAAATTTTTGCCTGTTTTAGTATTCCTGATGTCCAAAAATAAAAAATTCGATGCCTGGCATCGAATTTCAGTCCAAGTCGATGCCGGGCATCGACTTTGAGCTTTTTTAGGCCCTTTTTCTGCACCAGAAATACTCTCTTTTACACACACATGAAGAAGACCACTTGTATGCTAGAAGTCGATGCCAGGCATCGACTTTATGCTCAAACTCGATGCCAGGCATCGAGTTGCTCCACAAACTTCATATTTTTAAAAGATTCAACAATAGTTAACACACAGAAAATGAAAAAATGACTTATCAGCCAAGATTCGATGCCAGGCATCGAATTGCTCAGAAAACTTGAATTTTTGAATTCATCACACAGTAGGCAAACATGGAGATGATGAAGAGAGACTCATACACAGAACTTTACTCAGTTCTTCTCATAACTATAAAAAACTCAGAAGTTTTACAGATGCTTTCTCACTCAGAGAAGCTCGACTATACTCAGTCATACAAAAATGAGTTCTTCTCACTTTCTCTTGTCTTCCTCCTTCTTCTTCTCATCGCGTCAGTTAATACTAACTAACTTATATAGATTTTCTCATTCCCGTGATTTTTTAAAAAACTTCTAGAACTAAAGTGAACTAACTTTACAAGTATGATACACTTGTGAATTTGTCCCTTCACATAGGCATGGGGTTTTCTTTCTAAGATTTGACCTTCAAATATATGTCCAGTTAGTGATTGTTTCTTCAACAGCTCCCCCTCAATCACTAATTGACATTCCCTGTTTCTTCATATCTTCTTCTTTTCTTTTACTCCTGCCATGCTTTTGAATTTGCTGGTCTTCACACCATCCAGGCTCTTTGTCATTATGTCTGCTAATTGATCTTTAGTAGAAATGTATTCCACTTCAATCTCCTTCTCCATTACCTTTTCTCTGAGAAAATGATATTGTATCTCTATGTGCTTTGTCCTTGCATGAAATACTGGATTTGCTGCAAGATAAAGTGAACTCATATTATCTCCATGTATTGTAGGTGTACCTTGATCAATGCCTAAGCTCTTGAACAATGTCTGCATCCATATGACTTCCTTAGCTGCTTCCACAAGTCCTTTGTACTCTGCTTCAGTTGATGATAATGCTACTGTATGTTGTTTCTTTGAACACCAACTTACAAGCTTATCACCAATGTATATCATGTAACCATGAGTTGATCTTCTGTCATCCTGGTTACCTGCCCAATCTGAATCACTATAGGCTCTCAACTTCAAATCTGATGTAAAAGGATAATATAATCCTTCCTTTATAGTTCCTTTGATATATCTGAGAACTCTTTGACCTGCAATCCAATGTGGGTCCTTTGGACAATGCATGAATTGTGACAAAACTCCCACTGCATAACTAAGATCAGGTCTTGTTAGTGTAGCATAAATCAAACTACCCACAAGAGATTGATACTTCCTCATATCTTTGTAGTCTGCACCATCATATTTACTGAGCTTGTGATTAACTTCAAGTGGAGTTGAAGCTTCTCTGCAATTTTCCATATCAAACTTCTTCAATAGATTTAGAAGATACCTTTCTTGTGATACATATATGCCATGATCTGTATAAGTGACTTCCATTCCAAGAAAGTATGATAACTTTCCTAGGTCACTGATCTTGAATTCTTTTTCAAGCAATCTCTTTACCTCCTTGATTCCTTCATCTGAAGTACCTGTGATTATAATGTCATCTACATAAATACAAATGTAGATTGTACCTTCCTCTGTTCTTCTGATAAGTAGACTTGGGTCTGCTTTTGAACTTTGATATCCAAGATCATTGAGATACTTCACCAGTCTATAGTTCCAAGCTCTTGGAGCTTGCTTCAATCCATACAATGCTCTTCTCAACCTGCAAACAAAATTTGGATACCTGAAATCTATAAACCCTTGAGGTTGTTCCATGTATACCTCATCTGATATGTATCCATTCAAGAATGCATTCTTTATATCCAATTGACTTAGGGTCCATCCTTTTGAAGCTGCAATAGCAATGATTGTCCTTATAGTTGACATCTTAGCTACGGGACTGAATGTCTCATCATAATCTATGCCATAGGTCTGGGCATAGCCTTTCACCACCAATCTAGCTTTGTATCTGGCTATACTTCCATCTGCAAGCTTCTTCACTTTATAAACCCATTTATTTCCAATTACTTTCTTACCATTTGGTTTAGGAACAAGTTCCCATGTCTTGTTCTCCTCCAGTGCATTGAACTCTTCCTTCATTGCTTCTTCCCATTGTTTCTTACCTTTAGCTTCATCATAGTTCTGAGGTTCTTCATCATCTTTGACCATATATGCATAGTTCTTCTGAGTTATGTAAGAAGTATCATAAGAATACCTTTCTGGTTGTCTTCTAGTCCTGCTTGACCTTCTTGGTTCACATTCTTCATATGTGTCTGGATACACTTCTTCATCAAATATAGGAGCTTCTTCATTCCTTCTTGTTAATCCACTTGTGGATGTACTTGCTTGCATATAGTCTTCATCTCTATTTACCTGCACAATTGATTTTCCTTTCTCACATCTTCTTACCTCTTCTTCAAATTCTTCAGCTGTATGACTTTGATCTGCATACCAACTTTTCTGTTCATCAAATGTAACATCTCTAGAAACAATAAATTGTTTTGTTAGAGGATTCCACAACCTGTAACCCATCTGCTTTTCATCATAACCAATGAACACATATTTTTCTGCCTTTGGTTCAAGTTTATGCCTAAGTTGTGATGGCACATAAGCATATGCAATTGATCCAAACACTCTACAATGATCTAGTGTTGGTTTCTTACCCCACCAAGCTTCATATGGAGTCATTCCATTCAGAGCTGCACATGGTAATCTATTCACAAGATATGTAGCTGTATTTACAGCCTCAGCCCAAAGATAATTTGGACAGTTCTTCTCCTTTAGCATAGCTCTAGCAAACTCAACCAAAGCCCTGTTCCTTCTTTCTGCTACACCATTTTGTTGTGGTGTATACCTGCAAGTTATTTCTCTCTTAATACCTGCATTCCAAAGATAATCATTGAACTCTTGGGAGAAGTATTCTCCCCCTCCATCAGACCTCAGTCTCTTAAGCTTTTGACCTGTGACTCTCTCTGCATATGCATGAAAATGCTTGAAAGCTCCAAACACTTCTGATCTTTCCTTCAAAACATATAATGTTATCCATCTTGTAGCATCATCAATGAAAAGAACATAATACCTTGAGCCACTGATAGATCCTTCTTTTGTTGGTCCCCATACATCTGTATGAATGAGCTCAAGTACTCCATCATGTTTGAATCCTTTCTTTTGAAATGGTAACCTGTGTGCTTTACCCATTTGACATGCTTCACATTTATAAACCATATGTTGACTTTGCACATTTGGTAATCCTAGTACAGACTGATTAGCAACCATAGCTTTAATTCCTCTTTCATTGAAATGACCTAATCTCTTATGCCAGAGATCAAGTTCTGTAATCACTGCTTCACCATGTGTGAGCAAAGCTTGACCAATGTTCCCTTGCACTCTTAAAGTAAAGAGTCTACCTTCTTTCTTACCAGAGACAATCTGATTATATCCATTCTCTGGATCTTCCACAAATACTCCTTCATTTGTAAACCTGACTTGAAAACCTTTTTCAACTATCTGTCCCACACTAATCAAGTTTTTAGGTATTGTAGGAACATACAAAACATTGGTTAGCAAATCTGCTCCACTCTTGCATTTCACTTTTCCAATTGAATGTACACTATGTCTTGTATTATCACCAGTTTGAACTGTGTGACTAGAAATGCCTTTTTCCAAATCTGACATCAAT
>CM035431.1:138401853-138414353 GCA_020310875.1 Ceratopteris richardii
CAAGAATACATGGTTGAAACTAATATTGTGCAATGGAGCCAAAACCTTAGCACTGTTATCAAGGCCCATTGAGCAAAAGTGCTTAAAGTCATAAATCTGTGTGAGGTGTTGAACTTCTGGTTTTGGAGTATATGCTTCTGAAATCAGCTCAGATAAAATCGGAAGAGTAAAAGCATTGTTACGTGCCAACTTCTTAGAGAAAGTACTGAACATTTGATCAATGTGATCATGAGTGTGGCCAACCAGAAGAAAATTTACCTTAACCTTCTGAAATACCTGTTTTTCAACAAGCATGCTTAAATATCCAAAGACTGTAGAATTTTTATTCTCTCTTGGAGTATTATCTAGTTGCAAATATAGAGTTGGTGGCAAAAGACCCTTCCATGATTGCAAAACACGATGAATGACAGTAACTGTAAGGTTTGGATCATTATGCACATTCGGATATGTGAAGAAAACCTTGGACATTACTGTTCCATTGTATACCAAAGCGCCAACCAAATGCATTTGCACAAGGACTTCATCTCCAATGTCCTTAGGGATGCGATAAAAATGTGGCAAACAAGTTTTTTTTTGATCCATACCATCGATCAACAAACACATATAACGCTCCGGATTTCTGAGTGCCTTACTTCGATGATGAATTGCTTTCTTTCTCTCTAATGCTTGACTGTCACGATGGTTGTTAAGAAGGTTTTTAAAATTATGCTTTTCCTGTGGTGTTGTAGCCCCTTTTGCCATGTTTTTCAAAGTGGCACAAACTGAACATTCACCCATTCTAACTTTACGAGGAATAGAAACATTGTTAAACTCCTCCTTCCATAATCGAGTAAAGTGACGATACAACACATACTTCTCATTTCTATTTTCCATGTCTCCTCTATATATTTGAAATACCTCTCGACGAGTAAAGTTATCTGACAAGTGCAACCTTCCAGTTGTAGGCATAACTTCACAATGCAAGCTAAAATAGTTCATCATCCAATTCATTGCATGACGTCCAACAGATCCTTTGGTCCCACCATGGAACGTATCCAAAATGAGATCCCCATTCAAAAACCCTTGTTGAACCCTATGTATTCTAAAATTTCCTACACCCATTGCAATTTTAAATGCAGCCCTACAACATGGCATCCCTTGAGTAAAGAAATATTCAAAACCAACACGCGTTACTGACATGTTATCCTCAATCATTTGCATGCAAGAAACAAGGTATATATCTTGCCTTTCACTATCTAAATGGAGGAATTTTTCTCTTATGTGCTTTAGTTTCTTCATCCCTAAATTATACAAGCATTTCAAACCACAACAATGCTTCACAATATCCAATGCAATCTATCTATCTGAAGTAAGAAATTTAAATCTTTTTCGACTTACTTCACGAGACCTTCTTTTAAATCGTAGATTGAGCTTGCTGTGCTTTTTCGTTGCTCCACATGCACTTGAGTCAGAAGGGAGATCAATGGTTGGATCAGATGGGAGATCAAGAGGTGCATTTGTATGAGCAGCATTGCACTGTGAATTGGATAACTTAAATGACTCAACAGAAAACATGGAATCATCAGCACGTTCTAAATCATAGGGATCATCACTTCTCTGGAAAGGCTCAACTGAGAACAATGAATCAATATGAGCAGAGGAAGCTGATGCCCAAGCATCCACTGAAAAGATTGAGCTCATCTTCACTGAGTTCATAGAAGACTGAAGATGAATGACCTTTTTTAAATAAGTAGAAATCCGAGATCAAGTGAAGATATCACATCAAATGTCACATCAAGAAGATATGAAATCAAAAGCTTATTAAAGTACATTAAATAACATAAAACATCAAATTACATCAAATCACTTAATTACTCAAATATACACTAATAAGGGAACCAAAGATTTGATTCACTTTTGATTCAAATGAGAAACACAGTTGATTTCTAACTTCATATGAGTCATTCAGTCTAAGCATTGTGAATTGTTGGTGCAAACAAGCCTTAACACTTGGCCTTGTTGTGTGCTTTGAAGATTCAACATAAAGCTTGGACTATTGGAACTTTGGAAGTCTAAAAGATTGGACTCTTGGATGATATATTCACAAGAATCAATAATCATATGAACCTAGTCTTATTGACTCTTACTTTTTTATCTCATGTAAAAAAGGTCCATGTGACTTTACCAACAATGTAATCACACCTACTAGACTAGAGTCGTGGAAAAAGTAGATGTTTTAGTTGAGGGAATATCTCCCTAAGTCTAGTGGAGAGAATCAAGGGAACTTTAATTTGAATTCAAATTCAAATTTGTTCAAAATTCCTATAAAAGAGCTATGTAAAAGTCGCGGGTTAATGGCTCACTCCCCGAGGCTAATCCAAGCAGATCACTGAGTGTGTGAGAGCTACTCATTAGCCTACACCTCTGAGTACCATTGGGCATCACTCTACATGCCAATGGGAATGTACATTTGATAGTTTCAATACATATACTCATAGTTCTTAACTCTGTGTTTTCTGAGTCATTCACCTCAAAGTCTGTCAACTTCAACAGGACATATCTCAAGATCTACTGAACCAAATTTGATGATCCAGGGCTCATTGGAACCAGCTCAAAGCATTCTACAACACTACAAAATTTCAAGTCATTCTATTCAGCCAATTGAGAGAAATCACAATCGAAGCAGTCACTGGTATAGTTCTGTGTTGTTCCTAAAAAATCGGGGGTGTCTCTGATTTTGCTAAAGATCATGCTCAGTGTATAGTTTGTTATTTGGAGTGATTTAACTTGCTAATGGTAGCTTGTTAAGTTAATTTAATACTCCCAGAAGGAATTAAACCAATTGCAAGTGTGCTGGACACACTGAGCTTAGGACTGAGCAGGTGTCAATACAGGAATAGAAAGTTTTTGGAGTTGTGAAGGTTCAAAATCATCTGTTTTGATTTGGTCATTACTCAATCATTTTGTAAAGCACATATATAGTTTTCTTGGTGTCATTTGAAAGCTCAAGGAGTCTCCTAACCATATCTGAAGAGAAAAGAGGGCAGGTGTGAAGCAGGTCTAGCAGCACCAACTTGATCTTCTGATTGTACCCAGCCATCACATCCAACAGTGGTATCAGAGCAAATAAGGTAATCATGGGTGATGGTTTCCCTTCTTTCATTGACAAATTGGATAGAAATAACTACCAGGCATGGTCATTAAGAATGAAGACCTATCTACAAGGGAGAAGCTTGTATGGATACATATCAGGAGATGAGGAGTTGCCCTCATTCAAAACCAGAGGCCTACCTACAAAGGATGAGCATGAGAGACTTAATCAATGGTGTGCTAAAGATGCTTTGGCAAGGTCATATCTTCTAAACTCTATCTCTGATTTCCTTCTACCTCATGTTAGGAACTGTAAGACTTCCCAAGAGACTTGGGAAACCTTGTCAACATACTTCTCATCAAGTACAAGGGCCAGAAAGAATCAGCTATGGATTGAGTTTACAACTCTTAGGAAGCAATCAAAACAATGTGTCTCAGATTTTGTCACCAAAGTCAAAGACATTGCAGACCAACTTGCAAGTGTTGGAGAAGAAATTGAAGAAGAGCAAATAGTCAGACAAGTGATCAATGGACTCAAAGCAGATGACAAGTGGGAAAGCTTTACCACTGCAATGGACTTGTACATGGACATCCAAGCACCTGATCTAACAACTCTGATTGGACAACTATTCACACATGAAGCAAAGATCACAAAGAATGGAGAGCAATCAAAAGGTAACAATCCCTCTGCCCTATATACAGATAAGAAGTCTAAAGACAAGGGTAAAAGTAAGAAAGTTGATGAAGAAGGATCCACCTCCCAAGCAAACTATGCAGGGAGAGGTAGATCATCTAGAGGTAGGGGCAGAGGAGGTAAGTCAGGTAGGGGGAGACCCTATAATCAATCTCCATGCAATATTTGTGGCTTGTCTAACCATACTACAGATGAATGCTACAAGAACTACAAGAATCAAAGAGGAAGAGGTCACCAAAGAGGAGGATACTCCCAAGGCAGAGGCAGATTCAATCAATCTCAAGGCTACCATGGCTACAACAATAATTACAACAATAACTACAACAATAGCAATGGCAATTATCAAGGAGGATACAGGAAAAGAAAGGATTACAACAATTATGCAGAGGATCAAGATGATTCCTTGTTGATTATGAACATGACATCTAAATCAGGTATCAATGATGATCATTTGTTCTATATTGACTCAGGTTGCTCTAACCATGTAGCTGGGAATGTTGCCCTACTCTCTGATTTGGAAGAACCTAAAGGCAAGCACCAAGTGCAGACAGGTGATGACACTAAACATTCAGTGGTTAAAGTAGGTAATGTCAAAACAAGTGATGGTAATCAGAATTTGCTAAGCAGAGTATTGTATGTCCCAACAATCACCAAGAATCTGATGAGTGTAGGTCAGATTGTTGAAAAAGGTCTACAAGTCAGGTTCACTCAACATGGTGCATATGTGGAGGATCCAAGACATGGATTCAGAAGGATAGCCAAGGGAGAGAAATCAGGTAGACTATTTACCTTTGAACTTGAAGATACTAAGAACATTGCATTATACAACTACAAGGACCAAACTCTATCAGAATTGGAGATGTGGCACAAGAGATTAGGTCACATTGGAGAGAGGACCATAAAGCAAATGAGTAGGGATCAATGTGTTCTTGGGATACCTAATGTATCCAAGCAACACATGATATACAAGTGTGGGGCTTGTCAATTTGGTAAGTCACACAGATTGCCATATACCAAAAAAGGTTTTATGCATGAAGACTACTTGGAATTGGTGCATACAGATGTTTGGGGACCAAGCAAGGAGCCATCCATATCTGGATCAAGGTACTATGTATCTTTTATAGATGATTATAGCAGATGGACTGTCTTGTACTTCATGAAACATAAAGATGAAGTATTTAACTGTTTCAAAAGGTATCTTGCACTAGTAGAGAATCAAACAGGTAGACATTTGAAGAAGTTAAGGTCTGATGGTGGTGGAGAATACTTCTCCAATGACTTTGAAGAGTTCTTGCAGGAAAGAGGCATAAAGAGGGAGATTACCACAAGGTACTCACCTGAACAAAATGGGGTAGCTGAAAGAAGGAATAGACTCATTGTGGAGACAGCTAGGTCTATGCTTAATGAGAAAAAATTACCAAATTATCTTTGGGCAGAGAGTGTATCTACTGCCACATACTTAATCAACAGGTTGCCATCAAAGACACTTGATGGAATGACACCCTATGAGGCTTGGCATGGTAAGAGACCATCTCTGGATCATTGCAAGATCTTTGGGTGTGTTGCATATGTGCATATTCCCTCACAGGTAAGGGGAAAGCTAGACCCTAAGGCTGAAAAGTGTATTTTCATTGGTTATGATTTGAATCATAAAGGATACAGGTTCTATAACCCCTCAAACAAAGGCTTTAAGGTAAGCAGAGATGTCATCTTTGATGAAAATGATTCATGGTATGATAATGAGTGCAGGAAAGTTAGCCTACCTTATGATATGGAAGAAGACTTTCCAAAGCTTGTCAGGCAAGAACCAACTCAGAATGAGGACACAAGTTCAGATGATGAAGACACCATCAACATTGAAGAATTCAAAGCTTGGAAATCCAAAGGGAAGATGAAGATGAAGCAACTTGAAGACAATCCAGAATCCTCAACTCAAGCTATGAGGAGATCTTCAAGAGAAAAGAAGAAACCAATTAGGTATGGGTATGATACTTCACTTGTAACCAAGCACTCTGTATATCTTGCAAAGGATATCTTAAGTGAAGAACCAGGTACATTTGAGGAAGCTATTACTAAACCAGAATGGAAGGAAGCAATGGATGAAGAAATGGAGGCTCTCAAGGAGAGTGATACTTGGGACTTGGTACCCAAGAAGGACTCCATGAAAGTGATAGGATCCAGATGGATCTACAAACTCAAAAGGAACTCAGATGGTACAATAAGCAGGTACAAAGCTAGGTTGGTAGCCAAGGGTTTTGCACAAACCCAAGGCATTGATTATGAGGAGACATTTTCTCCTGTGGCCAAGATGCCAACTATCAGAATTATGGTGAGTGTAGCTGCATCCAAGAATTGGAACATGTACCAATTGGATGTGAAGAATGCATTCTTGAATGGATGGATATCTGAAGAGGTCTACATGTCACAACCACCTGGATATGAGGATCCCAATAAGGTAAATCATGTTTGCAAATTGAAGAAGGCTCTGTATGGATTGAAGCAGGCACCTAGAGCATGGAATTATAGGTTGACAACCTATCTCTTGGATCAAGGATTTGTGATGAGTAAAGCAGATACTTCATTGTTTATAAAGAAGAACAATTCAGAGGTAATATACTTGTGTGTCTATGTTGATGACATCATTATTACAGGAAATGATGTTCAAGGAATTAGACACATCAAAGGTCAAATGATGAAGGAATTCAAGATCAATGATCTTGGATTATTGAAGTACTTCCTAGGGCTTGAATTGGTCTACACAAATTCAGGTATATTCATTACTCAGAAGAAGTACATTCAGGACATGGTCAAGAAGTTTAATTTGCAGGAAGCTAAAGTCTCAAACATTCCTATGGAGATCAACCACAAACTCAGTGCACATGAAGGAGAAGAACTCAAGGATATTACAGGGTACCAAAGTTTGGTAGGTAGTCTCAATTATGCTACCTTAACCAGGATTGATATATCCTATGGTGTTAGTGTACTTAGCTAATTTATACATAAGCCAAGAGTACTACATTTGGAGGCAGCCAAGAAGATAGTAAAGTACCTAAAGGGATCACAAAATCATGGTTTGTATTATCCATATTCATCAGACATTGATATCAAAGTATACTCAGATGCAGATTGGGCAGGTTGCAAGGATGACAGGAGGAGTACATCTGGTTACATATGCTTTGCAAGTGATAAACCAATTTCTTGATCATCCAAGAAACAACCCACAGTAGCCCTATCATCTACTGAGGCAGAATACAGAGGGCTAGCTAATGCCACTCAAGAAGCAATATGGTTGAAGTTACTCTATTCAGAATTGGGCCTATACACAAGGCCACCAATCATATTTGGTGATAATACAAGTTCACTCCATCTAGCTGCTAACCCTGTTTATCATGCTAGGACAAAACACATAGAGGTTCATTACCACTATGTGAGGGAGAAATTACTTAGCAAGGAAATCCAGTTATCATATGTGTCTACTAATATTCAATGTGCAGATTTGCTTACAAAAGCTTTGGATGGAAGCAAGCTATGCAGGTTTAAATCCATGATTGGATTGCAGGATATCATTGAAGACTCAAGATGAAGACTCAAGCAAGTGTTTGGCTTGAGGGGGAGCTGTTGGTGCAAACAAGCCTTAACACTTGGCCTTGTTGTGTGCTTTGAAGATTCAACATAAAGCTTGGACTATTGGAACTTTGGAAGTCTAAAAGATTGGACTCTTGGATGATATATTCACAAGAATCAATAATCATATGAACCTAGTCTTATTGACTCTTACTTTTTTATCTCATGTAAAAAAGGTCCATGTGACTTTACCAACAATGTAATCACACCTACTAGACTAGAGTCGTGGAAAAAGTAGATGTTTTAGTTGAGGGAATATCTCCCTAAGTCTAGTGGAGAGAATCAAGGGAACTTTAATTTGAATTCAAATTCAAATTTGTTCAAAATTCCTATAAAAGAGCTATGTAAAAGTCGCGGGTTAGTGGCTCACTCCCCGAGGCTAATCCAAGCAGATCACTGAGTGTGTGAGAGCTACTCATTAGCCTACACCTCTGAGTACCATTGGGCATCACTCTACATGCCAATGGGAATGTACATTTGATAGTTTCAATACATATACTCATAGTTCTTAACTCTGTGTTTTCTGAGTCATTCACCTCAAAGTCTGTCAACTTCAACAGGACATATCTCAAGCTCTACTGAACCAAATTTGATGATCCAGGGCTCATTGGAACCAGCTCAAAGCATTCTACAACACTACAAAATTTCAAGTCATTCTATTCAGCCAATTGAGAGAAATCACAATCGAAGCAGTCACTGGTATAGTTCTGTGTTGTTCCTAAAAAATCGGGGGTGTCTCTGATTTTGCTAAAGATCATGCTCAGTGTATAGTTTGTTATTTGGAGTGATTTAACTTGCTAATGGTAGCTTGTTAAGTTAATTTAATACTCCCAGAAGGAATTAAACCAATTGCAAGTGTGCTGGACACACTGAGCTTAGGACTGAGCAGGTGTCAATACAGGAATAGAAGTTTTGGAGTTGTGAAGGTTCAAAATCATCTGTTTTGATTTGGTCATTACTCAATCATTTTGTAAAGCACATATATAGTTTCTTGGTGTCATTTGAAAGCTCAAGGAGTCTCCTAACCATATCTGAAGAGAAAAGAGGGCAGGTGTGAAGCAGGTCTAGCAGCACCAACTTGATCTTCTGATTGTACCCAGCCATCACATCCAACATGAATGAATCAAAATATATCAAAGTTGTGTTCCAATAGGAATATATAACAGAATTGTTTGGATGAAATTTTACAAGAAGAAATTTTACAACTGGAATATATCCAAGTTGAGTTCCAACTGGAATATGCTATGCCATTGAACACTATACAAGAAGAAATTATACATTTGGTTAAGATTTCAAGGATTAGGTTTTATTGTGGTCTTGGCTAGATATCAAAGAGGTAGATGAAAGTATATTGAAAAAGAATTATGTGTAAAAGAGGCACACAGAAAGTATATTCATACATTGATTTTCCATTTCAACAATGTGTTACAAGATAAATGTGAATATGAACTAAAGTGTGGAGGATAACACTATAAAGATGTCATTAATCTCACAACTTAGACCTAATTTTCTTCCAAGCAACAGACTCTAAGAAAAAACATCTACATGAGATTAGAAATCCTCATGTACATACCATACTGTTGCCATTGAAGTTTAATTTCCATGCAAATGTATATAAATAGTTGCAAGGTTCTGTACTAGAATGTTTATTCATAGTGATTTTCCATTTCAACAGTGAGTTACAAGATAAATGTGAATATGAACTAAAGTGTGGAGGGTAATACTATGAAGATGTCATTAGTCTCCCACGTTTAACACAACTTTGACTTGATTTTCTCCCAAGAAAGAGATTCTTAGAAACAAATCTCTACATGAGTTGAGACATCCTCATGGACATACCATACTCTTGCCATTGAAATGTAATTTCTATGCAAATGTATATAAATAGTTGTAAGGGTCTATGAATATTTCATTAAAGTGGCTCTGAAACAGCCTATTTGTGTGGGTGCTATTCCCTGGTTAGATAAGTTCACAGATTTAGTTAGCAAGTGGACTCATTCAGTTAGATCAGTTAGTTTCTGGTTCAAGTTACCCAATTGCCTATAAATACCAGAGGAGGAGATCATTCGCATTTTCAAAATCCACGAGCAAGAGAGGCAGCAGAGCACAGACAGCCATGGAGCACAGAGGTCAGCATACCAGCAAGCCAAGCCTGATGGAGAAGAAGAATGTTGGCAAAAGTACCAAGAGGTAGACAAAATCATAACTAAAAAAAGATTCCAAAAAGATTCCCTCTGTATGTCTGTGTAAATTTCTCATTTCTAGGTCTCTATTTTTCTTGCCTCTCTAAATATAGATCCAAAGCATGTACAGGTCGATGCCTGGCATCGACTTTAAGGTGTAAGTCGATGCCAGGCATCGACTTAGGATTGCAAGTCGATGCCAGGCATCGACTTGCAGGAGCAGGTCGATGCCAGGCATCGACTTGGGGCTGCAAGTCGATGCCAGGCATCGACTTGCACCCACAAGTCGATGCCTGGCATCGACCTGCTCCTGCAAGTCGATGCCTGGCATCGACTTGTGGGTGCAAGTCGATGCCTGGCATCGACTTGCAGCCCCAAGTCGATGCCAGGCATCGACTTGGTCCCAAAAAACGATGCCAAGCATCGACTTGCCAGCATCATCATGCACTGAAAAGTCGATGCCAGGCATCGACTTTTGGGTGCAAAATCGATGCTTGGCATCGGCTTTTGGGCCCAAATCGATGCTTGGCATCGACTTTTGTGCCCAAGTCGATGCCAGGCATCGACTTTGTGTTCAAGTCGATGCCAGGCATCGACTTGAGGGTAAAAGTCGATGCCAGGCATCGACTTGGCCCAAAAGTCGATGCCAGGCATCGACTTGGGCCCAAAAATGGATGCCATTCATCGACTCTTGCACCCCCAACTCGATGCCTAGCATCGACTTTCACCCTCAAGTCGATGCCTGGCATCGACTTGCACACAAAGTCGATGCCTGGCATCGACATGCACTTAAACATCGATGCCTGGCATCGACCTGAAGCTCAAAATCCATGCCTTGCATGGACATGGGCTGATATTTCTTATTGCTTGATATTTCCAATTGCTTTCAGGGATGCGGAGTACAAGGATGAAAGGCCCATTAAGAAGCTCAGAGTCACCATGGGCTCTGCTGACCAGCAACGTGACAAAGGCAGTGGTCACCAAGCAAAGGCAAAGAAAATTATTGCACCATTATCCTCTGAGAAGGCCAGCAACCCACTAGGAATATCCTCAGGTGGATAGAGTAGCATTAAAATTCCTGTGGAGGATCCAAATATGAAGGAAAGGTCGAGGGAGACAGAGGTCATGAAGACAGATCGTCCACTTCGGGACATGACAAATCTCGAATGGTGCCTTCAGTACGTGGAAGAGAAGAATGCAGTCCTCCTTGTGTTCGCAGGGGCCTATGGCAGAGGAAAGATCACGACAACACAAGGTTTTCAGTATGGCCTTGTTTACAAATTGGATTATGAAGATGAAGATTCTGATAACCTGCTTTTCTTGGTGGAGACATCCAAGGGATTAAGAAATGTCATATGCAAGATGGAATTCTTGTGCCCAGAGTGCTGTGTTCCAGAGGAGCTAGCTCAGATATGCAGAGACTCAGTGAATTTCATCAAGGGACCTGATGCCATGGATACAGGGCAATATCATGCCAACACAGCACAAGAAGACGACCCCTGTAAAGGCAAGGGGTAAGCAGAGTGTGCAGAAAAAGCCCCAAAAGAAAAAGAAGATAATTGCAGAAGAGGACTTTTCTGACTCAAGCTCTAGCTCTGGGGACATTATTGTTGCACCTGGTGGAGAGCTTGCATCTGGTGTGCTTGGCACTGAGCAGAATAAGATGAGGGAGGACATAGCTAGAAGAAAAATTGTGAAGAAGGGGCAGTTGTTCCACCTGCCTATTAATATTATCCACAGGCCACCAGTGGATCCAGTCACAGGGAGGAGGCCCCTTGAGATCAGGGAGCCACATAATTTGCATGTCCAAAATCTTAAGAAGAAAATGAAAATTAATCCTCATGCTACTGTTGTGCCATTCCTTGTAATGGTGGATCCGCATGAGTGCAGCTGTGTGGAGGATTTCAATGAGAATTTGTTTGAGGAGTACACTTATTATGTGATTGGAGGTTCACACTCTGCAGAGGCTCGTAGACAGTTAATGAAGGAGCACCCTACTACATTTTTCTTTAGGTATGCAGAGTGTAAGATATATGCTGGTCTTACAACTGAGGAAGCCAAGCTTCTTGCTTGGGATCACAACAACGATAATGACTACAGGCAGAAAATGTCCTCCATAGAGAGAATTCGGTTCTTCCCCCATGAATACGAAGATTGTCTTGTGAAGGAAGCTGGGAGAATACATCCCAATCTACGAAAGCAATGCCTTATTGAGGTTGGAATTGCATTGGATGAGAATAGAAAGTCAGATGCTTTGAGGAAATATGACCCATGGTTTCAACTGGCATTCAGATCAGGTGAGATCTGGGATCTTCAGGATAGAATCTTCACAATGTGGGAGCACAAGGAGGTCAAGGGCCAGAAGCAACGAAAGTCGAGGCCAGACCCACAAATTGATCTGAGGGGAAAGGGAAGGAAAGTTGACCTTTCAATTGAGGAGGCTCCTGAGGACATGAAGCTGACCCCATGGAGGGCCCTTCAAGGAATCAAGGATGATACATTGATCATATCAACTTTGTCAAGGGTAATCTCGAAGGAGTTGAGCCTCGAGGAGATGGTGACTGAGCTCAATAAGTATGTATGTTATTCTCAGATCCTTTTTCCCTCCTCCCATGCTTCTTGTCTAACCTAGTCTCTTTTATATTTATGTGTCTATAGTCATAAAGTGTACATGAAGATTCAGGAGGTGATGATGAAGAGGCTGGGTTGCTTTTCTTGGATAGAGGTCCAAGCAGACTATCCAACCACATCATCCTACAAAGCCTTATCAGAATATTTCATCCTGTTCGTGATTGGGTAGATTCTCTTATCAGAATATTTCATACTAAACAATTTGATGCATTGCATAGCATCAACATGGGGGCATAAGTCGATGCCTGGCATCGACTTGGGGGCATAAGTCGATGCCTGGCATCGACTTGCAGCATAAG
>CM035431.1:138419353-138424353 GCA_020310875.1 Ceratopteris richardii
TCGTGATTTTAAAAAACTTCTAGAACTAAAGTGAACTAACTTTACAAATATGATACATTTGTGAATTTTTCCCTTCACATAGGCATGGGGTTTTCTTCCTAAGATTTGACCTTCAAATATATGTCCAATTAGTGATTGTTTCTCCAACAGCTCCCCCTCAATCACTAATTGACATTCCCTGTTCTTCATATCATTCTTCTTTTCTTTTACTCCTGCCATGCTTTTGAATCTGTTGGTCTTCACACCATCCAAGCTCTTTGTCATTATGTCTGCTAACTGATCTTTGTAGAAATGTACTCCACTTCAATCTCCTTCTCCAGTACCTTTTCTCTGAGAAAATAATATTGTATCTCTATGTGCTTTGTCCTTGCATGAAAAACTGGATTTGCTGCAAGATAAAGTGAACTCATATTATCTCCATGTATTGTAGGTGTACCTTGATCAATGCCCTAAGCTCTTTGAACAATGTCTGCATCCATATGACCTCCTTAGCTGCTTCCACAAGTCCTTTGTACTCAACTTCAGTTGATGATAATGCTACTGTATGTTGTTTCTTTGAACACCAACTTACAAGCTTATCACCAATGTATATCATGTAACCATGAGTTGATCTTCTGTCATCCTGGTTACCTGCCCAATCTGAATCACTATAGGCTCTCAACTTCAAATCTGATGTAAAAGGATAATATAATCCTTCCTTTATAGTTCCTTTTGATATATCTGAGAACTCTTTGACCTGCAATCCAATGTGGGTCCTTTGGACAATGCATGAATTGTGACAAAACTCCCACTGCATAACTAAGATCAGGTCTTGTTAGTGTAGCATAAATCAAACTACCCACAAGAGATTGATACTTCCTCATATCTTTGTAGTCTGCACCATCATATTTACTGAGCTTGTGATTAACTTCAAGTGGAGTTGAAGCTTCTCTGCAATTTTCCATATCAAACTTCTTCAACAAGTTCAGAAGATACCTTTCTTGTGACACATATATGCCATGATCTGTATAAGTAACTTCCATTCCAAGAAAGTATGATAACTTTCCTAGGTCACTGATCTTGAATTCTTTTTCAAGTAATCTCTTTACCTCCTTGATTCCTTCATCTGAAGTACCTGTGATTATAATGTCATCTACATAAATACAAATGTAGATTGTACCTTCCTCTGTTCTTTTGATAAGTAGACTTGAATCTGCTTTTGAACTTTGATATCCAAGATCATTGAGATACTTCACCAGTCTATAGTTCCAAGCTCTTGGAGCTTGCTTCAATCCATACAATGCTCTTCTCAACCTGCAAACAAAATTTGGATACCTGGAATCTATAAACCCTTGAGGTTGTTCCATGTATACCTCATCTGATATGTATCCATTCAAGAATGCATTCTTTATATCCAATTGACTTAGAGTCCATCCTTTTGAAGCTGCAATAGCAATGATTGTCCTTATAGTTGACATCTTAGCTACAGGACTGAATGTCTCATCATAATCTATGCCATAGGTCTGGGCATAGCCTTTCACCACCAGTCTAGCTTTGTATCTAGCTATACTTCCATCTGCAAGCTTCTTCACTTTATAAACCCATTTATTTCCAATAACTTTCTTACCATTTGGTTTAGGAACAAGTTCCCATGTCTTGTTCTCCTCCAGTGCATTGAACTCTTCCTTCATTGCTTCTTCCCATTGCTTCTTACCTTTAGCTTCATCATAGTTCTGGGGTTCTTCATCATCTTTGACCATATATGCATAGTTCTTCTGAGTTATGTAAGAAGTATCATAAGAATACCTTTCTGGTTGTCTTCTAGTCCTGCTTGACCTTCTTGGTTCACATTCTTCATAAGTGTCTGGATACACTTCTTCATCAAATATAGGAGCTTCTTCATTTCTTCTTGTTAATCCACTTGTGGATGTACTTGCTTGCATATAGTCTTCATCTCTATTTACCTACACAATTGATTTTCCTTTCTCACAACTTCTTACCTCTTCTTCAAATTCTTCAGCTGTATGACTTTGATCTGCATACCAACTTTTCTGTTCATCAAATGTAACATCTCTAGAAACAATAAATTGTTTTGTTAGAGGATTCCACAACCTGTAACCCATCTGCTTTTCATCATAACCAATGAACACATATTTTTCTGCCTTTGGTTCAAGTTTATGCCTAAGTTGTGATGGCACATAAGCATATGCAATTGATCCAAACACTCTACAATGATCTAGTGTTGGTTTCTTACCCCACCAAGCTTCATATGGAGTCATTCCATTCAGAGCTGCACATGGTAATCTATTCACAAGATATGTAGCTGTATTTATAGCCTCAGCCCAAAGATAATTTGGACAGTTCTTCTCCTTTAGCATAGCTCTAGCAAACTCAACCAAAGTCATGTTCCTTCTTTCTGCTACACCATTTTGTTGTGGTGTATACCTGCAAGTTATTTCTCTCTTAATACCTGCATTCCAAAGATAATCATTGAACTCTTGGGAGAAATATTCTCCCCCTCCATCAGACCTCAGTCTCTTAAGCTTTTGACCTGTGACTCTCTCTGCATATGCATGAAAATGCTTGAAAGCTCCAAACACTTCTGATCTTTCCTTCAAAACATATAATGTTATCCATCTTGTAGCATCATCAATGAAAAGAACATAGTACCTTGAGCCACTGATAGATCCTTCTTTTGTTGGTCCCCATACATATGTATGAATGAGCTCTAGTAATCCATCATGTTTGAATCCTTTCTTCTGAAATGGTAACCTGTGTGCTTTACCCATTTGACATGCTTCACATTTATAAACCATATGTTGACTTTGCACATTTGGTAATCCTAGTACAGACAGATTAGCAACCATAGCTTTAATTCCTCTTTCATTAAAGTGACCTAATCTCTTATGCCAGAGATCAAGTTCTGTAATCACTCCTTCACCATGTGTGAGCAAGGCTTGACCAATGTTCCCTTGCACTCTTAAAGTAAAGAGTCTACCTTCTTTCTTACCAGAGACAATCTGATTATATCCATTCTCTGGATCTTCCACAAATACTCCTTCATTTGTAAACCTGACTTGAAACCTTTTTCAACTATCTGTCCCACACTAATCAAGTTTTTAGGTATTGTTGGAACATACAAAACATTGGTTAGCAAATCTGCTCCACTCTTGCATTTCACTTTTCCAATTGAATGTACACTATGTCTTGTATTATCACCAGTTTGAACTGTGTGACTAGAAATGCCTTTTTCCAATTCTGACATCAATTCTATGTTTCCTGACAAATGATTAGAACATCCAGAGTCAATGTAAAATACCTTTAGATCTTCTTTATCTGATGTGTTGATTGAGTTCATCATCAATGATGTATGACTTTCATTCTGTGTGTCATTTGCATAGTTGTAGTAGGTGGTGTTGTAGGATTGATTCTGTCCCCAACTTCTTCCTCCACCTCTACCATAGCCTCCTCTTTGACTTTGTCTACCTCTTTGAAAATTACTTTGATATCTTCCACCTCGGCCTCTGCTATTGTTGTTCTGATTTTGATTTGATCCTTGTTGGTTGTGCCAACAGTCATGAGCCAAATGATTACTCAATCCACAGATCCAGCAAACCTTCTTGTTGTTATTCTGATTACCTCTTCCTCTTCCAAAGCCTCTTGCTCTTCCTCTACCAGTGCCTTTACCTCTTATATAATAAGCTTGAGAACTAGACTCCTCTTCATCCTTTGCTTTACCTTTATCTCCTTTCTTCTTGTTCTTCATGTACATTGCAGAACTTTGTCCTTTATCTCCATCTCCCTTCAAGTCTTGCTCATATGTGAGCATCAAACCAAGCAACTGGTTCAAATCTGGAACATAATGATTTAATGAAAGTTCTGTTGATAAGACAAAAGGTTTCCACCTTTCATCCCCTCTCAAACCTGCAAGTAGTTGAGCAATCAATCTGTGATCTTCAACATCTTCATCTATGGATCCAAGACTATCTGCTAGATCCTTCATCTTAGTGACATAATCACTAATGGTTTGACTTGGCTTCTTCTTGAATGTTGTAAACTCTGACCATAGACTTGCTTTCCGTGCTTTAGTAGTACTTTGGAAATGATACTCCAATGCATTCCATATATCTTCAGATGATTCCAATCCTCTGATGTGTGGTAGCAAATGATCAGAGATTGTATTGTAAATATATGCCTTTGCACTTGCATCCTTCTTCTGCCAATGCTTTAAAGCATCAAGCTCTTCTTTCTTTGGTCGGCTTTCATCTTCAAATACTGGCTTCTCTTCTTCACCTGTTACATATACCATGAGATCCTTACTCATAAGTAAGGCTTCCATTCTCATTACCCATGCAAGGTAATTATCTCTGTCCAGTTTGTCAATAGAGATATGACCTGCCATACTCCTTCCCTTCTGCTGCTACCTGTGAGCTTAAAGGATAAAGGATAATACCTTTTGAAGTTCTTTGTGTATGAGGATACTTTTGAAGTAACCTTTTGATCCCTTGTGTCTTCAAATGCTTCACCTTTCAAACTTTAATGGAAAACTTTACAAAACTTATCGTACCTTTGTCGTCTTCTGCTCTCGAGAATCTTTCTGCTCTGATACCACTTGTAGATGTATGAAACACCACAAGAAATGAATTAATGTGACACTAGAACACCTCTATGGTCACCATTAACTCATTGCCACTCCAAACTTTGAGAAATGATAGCCTAGAGTGAGAACTTTGCTTCTACAGAAATTCCTAGTCACTGAAATGACATACCTTCAGTATTTTGCTAATTTCTCCTAGCTCAAGTATTATTTCTCCATGAAACTTTATAGGCCGAAACAAGAAGAGTAGAGCTTTCCAACAAGCTATCATATGCATCAAACGGATCTCTAGAACTCAAGTTATGGCTCTCACAAGATGACCCTGTATGACCTTCCAAAACTGGAAATCTTTCCTGTTATAGTAAGAGCGCCTGTTTAAAATTAGAATTCGATGCCGGGCATCGACTTGGGATGTTTTTGGCCA
>CM035431.1:138441853-138451853 GCA_020310875.1 Ceratopteris richardii
TTCTATCTCCTTCTCCATTACCTTTTCCCTTAGGAAATGATACTGAATCTCTATGTGTTTTGTGCTTGCATGAAATACTGGATTTGCTGCAAGATACAACGAGCTCATATTGTCTCCATGTATGATAGGTATACCTTGATCAATACCCATACTTTTGAACAAGGTCTGCATCCATATCACTTCTTTAGCTGCTTCCACAAGTCCTTTATATTCTGATTCTGTTGACGATAAAGCCACTGTGTGCTGCTTCTTCGAACACCAGCTTACAAGCTTATCTCCTAGGTATATCATATATCCATGTGTTGATCTTCTGTCATCTTGACTTCCTGCCCAATCTGAGTCACTGAATGCTCTCAGCTTTATATCTGACGTATAAGGATAATATAATCCTTCCTTTATAGTTCTTTTGATATATCTAAGAACTCTTTGTCCTGCAACCCAATGTTGATCCTTCGGACAATGCATGAACTATGAAAGAACTCCCACTGCATAACTTAGATCTAGTCTTGTTAGTGTAGCATAAATTAAGCTTCCCACTAACGACTGATACTTCCTCATATCTTTAAACTCTGCACCACCATATTTGCTGAGTTTATGATTTACTTCAAGCGGTGTTGAAGCTTCTCTGCAATTCTCCATGTTAAACTTCTTCAGTAAGTTTAGGAGATACCTTTCTTGTGAAACATATATACCATGATCTGTATATGTAACTTCCATTCCAAGAAAATATGATAATTTTCCTAAATCACTAATCTTGAACTCCTTTTCAAACAGTCTCTTTACCTCTTTGATTCCTTCATCTGAGGTTCCTGTGATTATTATGTCATCTACATAAATACAAATGTAGATCATACCTTCATCTGTTCTCTTAATGAGTAGACCTGCATCTGCCTTCGAACTTTGGTATCCAAGGTCATTGAGATACTTCACAAGTCTGTGATTCCAAGTTCTTGGAGCTTGTTTCAGTCCATAGAGAGCTCTTCTTAATCTGCAAACATAATTTGGGTAACCGGAACTTACGAACCCTTCAGGTTGTTCCATGTAAACCTCATCTGATATATATCCATTCAGAAATGCATTCTTTATATCTAGCTGACTTAGCTTCCATCCTTTTGATGCTGCTATAGCAATCAATGTCCTTATGGTTGACATCTTTGCCACCGGACTAAACGTCTCATCATAATCTATGCCATATGTCTGAGCATAGCCTTTGACAACCAGTCTAGCTTTGTATCTAGCTATCCTTCCATCTACAAGCTTCTTGACTTTGTAAACCCATTTGTTTCCAATCACTTTCTTACCATTCGGTTTTGGAACAAGTTCCCAAGTCTTGTTCTCCTCTAGAGCATTAAACTCTTCTTTCATCGCTTCTTCCCAATTTTTCTTACCTTTTGCTTCACCGTAATTCAGGGGTTCTTCATCCTCCTTTACTAAGTAAGCATATTTTTTCTGAGTCAAATACGAAGTATCATAGGAATACCTTGTTGGTTGTTTCCTAACTCTGTTTGACCTTCTTAGTTCAAACTCTTCATGTGTATCTGAATACACATCTTCATCAAATCTAAGTTCATCTTCATTTCTCATACCTGATCCGATCCTGGACGTACTTGCCTGCATATGATCTTCATCTCCATTTACCTGCATATGTGATTTACCTTTTTCATTTCTTCTTATCTCTTCTTCAAGTGTTTCAACACTATGGTCTTTATCTGTATACCATCTTTTTCCTTCATCAAATGTCACATCTCTAGAAACAGTAAACTGTTTGGTTAAAGGACTCCATAACCTATAACCCATCTGCTTTTCATCATATCCAATGAACACATATTTTTCAGCTTTTGGTTCAAGCTTATGTCTCAACTGTGATGGTACATAAGCATAAGCAACTGATCCAAACACTTTGCAATGATCAAGTGTTGGTTTCTTGCCCCACCAAGCTTCATTACTACACCATTTTGTTATGGTGTATACCTGCAAATTATTTCCCTTTTGATTCCTGCATTCCACTGATAATCATTGAACTCTCGAGAAAAATATTCTCCTCCTCCATCAGACCTTAGTCTTTTGAGTTTCTGTCTTGTAAGTCTTTCAGCATATGCATGAAAATGTCTGAAAGCTCCAAACACTTTTGATTTCTCTTTCAAAACATAGAGAGTTATCCATCTCATTGCATCATCAATGAAAAGAAGATAATACCTCGATCTGCTGATAGATCCTTCTTTTGTTGGTCCCCATACATCTGTATGTATGAGCTCTAGCACACCATCATGTTTGTAACCATTTTTCTGAAATGGTAACCTGTGGGCTTTTCCCATCTGACAGGCTTCACACTTGTGAATCATATGTTGGTTCTAAATGTTTGGTAATCCTCTCACAGATTGTTTCTCCACCATAGCTTTGATTCCCTTTTCATTAAAATGTCCTAGCCTCTTATGCCAGAGGTCTAATTCTGTAAATACCTCATCACCATGTGTGATCAAGGCTTGACCAACATTCCCTTGTACTTTCAGAGTAAAAAGTCTTCCTTCCTTTTTTCCATGGACAATCTGTTTGTATCCTTTCTCTGGATCTTCGACAAATACTCCTTCATTTGTAAACCTGACTTGAAAACCTTTTTCTACTATCTGACCCACACTGATCAGATTCTTCGGAATTGTTGGAACATACAAAACATTTGTTAGTAGATCAGCTCCATTCTTACATTTTACCTTTCCAATTGACCTTACATTATGTTTTGTGTTATCACATGTCTGTATTGTATGATTTGAAATACCTCCTTCAAGTTCTGATAATAATTCTATATTTCCTGACAAATGATTTGAACAACCAGAGTTAATATAGAATACCTTGAGGTCTTCATTCTCTGACACACTTATCGAGTTCATCATCAACATCGTATGATCATCATTCTGCATATCATTCACATAGTTGTAGTAGGTAGTGTTGTGAGACTGATTCTGTCCCCAACTTCTTGCTCCATCTCTACCATATCCGCCTCTTTGGCTTTGTCTTCCTCTTTGATATCTTCCGCTTCTGCCTCTGCTATTATTGTTCTGATTCTGGTTTGATCCTTGTGAATTATGCCAGCAATCATGAGCCAAGTGATTGCTTAATCCACAGATCCAACAAGCTTTCTTGTTACCTCTTCCTTTTGTATTACTTCTACTTTTATTTCTGACATTACCTCGTCCTCTTGCATAATTTGCTTGAGCAGTTACTTCTTCATCATCCTTTTCTTTACCTCTATCACCTTTCTTCTTATTCTTTGCATACATAGCCGAACTATGTCCTTTTTCTCCATCTATCTTCAAATCTTGCTCAAACGTTAGCATTAGTTCAGTTGAGAGTACGAAAGTTTTCCACCTTTCATCTCCTCTCAAACCTGTAAGCACTTGCGCTATTAACCTGTGGTCTTCGATATCTTCACCAATCGATCCAAGACTGTCTTCCAAGTCTTTCATCTTAGTGACATAATCACTAATGTTTTGACTTTGCTTTTTCTTGAACGTTGTGAAGTCTGACCATAAACTGGCCTTTCTAGCTTTCGTAGTATTTTGGAAGTGATCTTCCAATGCTCTCCATATATCTTCCGCTTTCTCCAGACCTCTAATATGTGGTAGTAGATGTTATGTAACAGTATTAAAGATATATGCTCTTGCTGTTGCATCTTTCTTCTACCACAGCTTCAAGGCTTCTAGTTCTTCTTTCTTCGGTTGACTGTCATCTTCAAAAGTCGGCTTCTTTTCTTCTCCGGTCACATATTTCATTAAATCTTTACTCATAAGTAAAGCTTCCATGCGCATTACCCATGCGGGATAATTATCTCTGTCCAATCTATCAATTGAGACATGATCTGCCATGATCTTCTTGTTTCTGTTACTTCCGGTGAGTGTAATGTTAAAAGGTTTTACCTTTTGTAGACCTTTACCTTGAGAATGACTTCAGAACGTTTCTTGATGCCGTTTGTTAGCTTTCACCTTCCTTTATGAGAATTCTTCAAATTCTCTTTCCGTTTCTTTTTCTGAGAAACCTTTTCTGCTCTTCAGAACCTTTTCTGCTTTGGTACCATTTGTGGATCTTACCGATCTGATATCACTATTGATTAACGTGCTCTGATACCACTGTTCGTGCAGCGCTAATTGCGGAATTCTCTTACACCACAGAAACTAAGCTAGAGTGATGTTAGAACACCTCTATAATCATCAGTAGCTTAGCAAACTTTCTGAAACTGAAAACTTTATAACTGTATTTAGTGAACACCGAAATTCACTTCACAGAAAGCTTCTCGTTTTCTTCAAGCTTCAATTCTGAACTGATTTACTTCAGTCTTTATACTACTGTATTAGCTTACAGTTAAACAATCTTTGCGTCACTTAACTTTGTCAAAATTGTATTTTAAACTCACCAAAATTTCACCGGAACTTCACTAGACTGTCACTGGAATGTTACCGTAATTGTACCGGAATACTACCGAAATCAATTGCAATTTTTTTTATAGTTACTTCAAATGTGTATACATAAAGTAAGGAAGTGATGCGTGAACTTCCTTCACTGAATGAACTCTATCTGAAGTTTAAGAAAAAACTTCACCAGTTCTGGATGTCTCTTTTCGGTCAGACTTTGTACTGTGTGTACATATCCATTTCACCGAAATCTTTGATCAATTTATACTAGAGACTTATAGCTACAAGATAAGCTATATCTCATACAAAACTTTATACTGTACTTCGAGATCTAGCTCATAGAAGTACCAGAAAACCTTTACTGAGAAAAAACTTTAACTATTAACTAACTTTTCACCATAACGTGAAATCTCACAGATTTCTTCACATATAAAGAATGCGCTCAAACTTCCACATGAACATGTGTTTTCTATTAGAGAAGATGTGTATAAAAATGAATCGGCCTCACTTTGCTCATAGTCATGAGAACTCTCCTATACTGAGTAGTTTCTCCTTACCATCTCTCTCAGATGAATACCCGATTGTTCAGGTTTAATCATTCATCTCTACATACACGATCTCTGGCGTCTTCTATATCTTACTTCTATTCTCTATCTCATATGTGCACTTTCTCTCTCCACTACATGCACTCTACATTCCGATTCTATGCTCTCTCTTTATACATTTTGATCCGATTTCAACAGACTCTAATTCTGGAAGTTTCTACTGTATAATACAGATGTGAATTTGTCCCTTCACTAAGGCTTTGGTTTTTTTTCTGAATGCTTTGTTTCTGCTTTCCTTTATCTTCATGTCATTATGCGTAATTAGTGAATGAATCTTCAACAATAGATAGATAAATAGATAGATAGATAGATAGATAGATAGATAGATAGATAGATAGACAGACAGATAGAGAGATAGATACATAGATAGATAGATACATACATAGATAGATAGATAGAGAGATAGAATGATAGATAGATAGATAGATAGATAGATAGATAGAGAGAGAGATAGATACATAGATAAATAGATAGATAGATAGATAGAGAGAGAGATAGATACATAGATAAATAGATAGATAGATAGATAGATAGATAGATAGATAGATAGATAGATAGATAGATAGATAGATAGATATGATGGAGAGTGTTAATCTCCAAAAGAACAAGCTATCCTTGATGTTAGACCACCTCTATATCAAGAATAACTTCAGACTCCACTTAATTTTAAAGAACAATCACCAAACTATCAAGAAATTGATCAACTGTGAAAAATCACTTCTTAGAAAAAGTCTGTTGCACATTAATCATTCATTGACTGATCATTCATGTAAAGTTTTTAATAAAACTTTGTAGAGTATGTCGCCTAGAGGTTGCGCATCTTCTCCAAATTAAAACACTTCAAATGCTTGAGTAAATTGTGGGAAATGACTCAAACAATGTACCTATGTCTGAAACTGTCTCTCTGTAATGACGACTTTGACACTTGTAACTTCTAAGCTATGGTCCTCCCAAACTATAGCCCGTTTAATCAAATGCTTTTAGCCATAGATGGCTGACCTCTCAACTTAAATTTTGAGTCCTCATTTGTGTAAAACTTTACACTATGCACTGAGCACTGTCCATTTCTTTGACCATCGAATCTGCGCATGTTTCAGAAGACATTCAGAACTTTCTACATATGAATGTTCCTATTCAAAATTCTCTCAGCCTGTTTGCAATTGGACTCTCAAAATTTAACCATAGATGATTAACTATGGATTTAGACATGTTCAAAAGGATTTCTCAAAAGATTAACTACAGAAGGAGAATCAAAGAAAAGATCAACGTGCAATTCTCTGAAAGATTTTTCTTCTCATAATTTTTCATACATCTGATGGATGACATGCATAATGTTCATCTCATTCTCTCTTATTCTTCTAGTCTTCACATCTATTGTCTTCTCTATCTCTTCTATATCTCACTCTCCGACTATGAACATGTATCTATATATATATACGAGTCTAACTCGTCAATTTTCCAAATACATTGAAAATATTTACAAGAGTAATGTACAAAAGAACTTTGTTTCTGAATCTCTTCTTTCTTGAAACTGATCTTCAATCTTCCATTCATTTTTCCACTTCTGGATTTTATGTAATCACTAATTGTTGATTGTTCTGCTCCAACAGCTCCCCCTCAATCATCAATTGTGATTACCTGCATCTTTTTTATTCCTGCCATATCTTTAAACCTCTGCAACTTTGGTCCATCCAAACTTTTTGTCATCATATCTGCAAGTTGATCTTTTGTAGGAGTATGCATGACTTCAATTTCTTTATCAATAACCTTCTCTCTCAAAAAATGATACTGAATTTCAATATGTTTAGTTCTAGCATGAAACACAGGATTTGCTACCAAATATAAAGAACTCATATTGTCTCCACAAATGATAGGAGTACTCTGAATCACATCAAAACTCTTCATAAGTGTCTTTAGCCATATTACTTCCTTTGCAGCTTCCACCATGTCTTTGTATTCTACTTCTGTGGATGATAGAGCAACTGTATGTTGCTTCTTAGAACACCATGAGATTAGCTTATCTCCCACATAACACAAATATCCATGTGTTGATCTTCTATCATCCAAATTACCTGCCCAATCTGCATCACTGTATATTTTGACTCTTGTATCTGAAGTAAACCCATAGTACAACCCTTCATTGAATGTACCCTTGATGTACCTAAGTACTTTTTGTCCTGCAGTCCAATGTTCCTTTCTAGGACAATGCATGAATTGAGATAGAACTCCAACTGCAAATGACAAATCAGGCCTTGTTAATGTAGCATAAATCAAGCTACCCACCAAACTCTGATAGAGCTTCATATCTTTGAATTCTTCTCCTCCATATTTAGTCAATCTATGATTCACTTCCATTGGAGTTGGTGCTATCCTGCAATCTTCCATTTTAAATTTGGTTAGAAAATTTTTCAGATACCTTTCTTGAGTTACATATACTCCATGTTGAGTATATGAAATCTCCATTCCCAAGAAGAATGACAAATTTCCCAAATCACTGATTTTGAATTCTTTCTCCATCTGTTTCTTAATCATTTGTATTATGTCATCAACATAAATACAAACATAAATAAATCCATCTTCACTTGCTTTGACTAGCAAGCTACTATCTGCCTTTGATGCTTGAAATCCAAGTTCCTTCAAGAACTTTACAAGCCTATAATTCCATGCCCTTGGTGCCTGCTTCAATCCATACAAAGCTCTCTTGAGCTTACACACATAATTTGGATACACTTGATCTTTGAACCCTTCTGGTTGTTCCATGTAAACTTCATCTGAAATGTAACCATTCAAAAAAGCATTTTTAACATCTAATTGAGACAATTTCTAACCTTTGTAAGCAGCAATTGCTATGAGCGTTATGATGGTTGTCATTTTTGCCACAGGACTATGTCTCATCATAGTCCAGTCCATATGTCTGTGCATATCCCTTTACAACAAGTCTGGCTTTGTACCTAGACACAGTTCCATCTGCAAATCTTTTTGTTTTATAAACCCACTTACATCCAATGATTTTCTGGCTATTAGGTTTAGGAACCAGATCCCAAGCCTGATTTTCCATCAATGCATCATACTCCTCTTGCATAGCTTCTTCCCAATTCTTCTTCCCTTTGGCTTCATCATATGTAGATGGATCTTCATCTGCTTTTATCATGTAAGCATAATCCTTAGTAGTCAAGAATGAAGTATCATAGCTATACCTTGTAGGTTGCCATTTGTGCCTTGTAGACCTCCTGAGTTCTCCACTTCTTGAAGTTTCTGGTTCATCACATTCTGGATCAAACCTTGGCACTTCTTCACCTCCAACTTGTATTTCATTTTTCTCTTCTTCATCAAATATCTGAACCTTTGTTTTACCTTTCTTCTGATTGATAATTTCTTCAACTTCTGCATACACATTAGATGTACCTGCATACCAAGTACTTTGCTCATCAAATGTAACATCCTTGGACACAAGGAATTGTTTTGTGGATGGACTCCACAACCTATAACCCATCTGCTTGTCATCATAACCAATGAATACATACTTCTCTGCTTTGAGCTCCAATTTATGCCTCAATTGAGATGGCACATATGCTTATGTTAGGCATCCAAATATTTTACAATGATCCAAGGTAGGTCTCTTACCCCACCAAGCTTCATATGGTGTCATACCCTGCAAAGCTTTACAAGGCAATCTATTAACCAAATATGTGGCTGTGTTTATAGCCTCAGCCCATAAATAATTTGGACAATTTTTCTCTTTCAACATGGATCTTGCAAATTCAACAAGTGTCCTATTTCTTCTTTCTGCTACCCCATTTTATTGAGGGGAGTACCTGCAAGTAATTTCCCTCTTTATACCTGCATTCCACAAGTAGTCACTGAACTCATTAGAAAAATACTCTCCCCCTCCATCTGACCTTAACCTCTTCAATTTTTGACCTATAATTCTTTCTGCATATGCATGATAGTGTTTAAATGTATTAAACACTTCTGATTTGTCTTTGATCACATAGATTGTGATCCACCTGGTAGCATCATCAACATATATGACATAATATCTTGAACCATTTATACTAAAGTTATTTGAAGGACCCCACACATCTGTATGTACCAATTCAAGTCTTTCTGAATACATAAAACCATGCTTATTGTATGATTGCTTATGAGCCTTACCTAACTGACATGCTTCACATCTGTATGTCATGTGTTGACCTGCAATGTTAGGCCATCCAAGTACTGAACCATTGTTTATCATTTCTTTGATACCTCTCTCATTAAAGTGTCCAAGTCTTTTGTGCCAAAGATCCAATTCTGACACCTTTTTCTCTCCATATGCAAACATAGCATGTCCAATATTTCCTTGTACCTCTAATGTGAAGAGCCTTCCTTCCTTCTTCCCTGTAACAATCTGTTTATACCCTTGACTAGGGTCTTCAACATAAACTCCATCATTAGTGAACCTTACCTCATATCATTTTTCCACAATTTGTCCTACACTTATCAGATTTTTAGGAATTGTAGGAACATACAAAACCTTACTCAAAAGAGTGCTTCCATCTTTGGCTTTGACTGAACCAATTGACTTTACCTTGTGCTTTGTATTATCACCTATTTGAACTATATGATTAATTACATTATAATCTAGATCAGTCATCAAGGCAATGTTTCCACTCAGATGGTTGCTACATCCTGAGTCAATATAAAATACTCTCATGTCTTCATGTGAGGCTTCACATGTTGCATTCATAATAAGAGTCGAATCTTCTTTCTGATCTGATGCATAATTGTAGTAGGTATTATTATATGATTGATTTTGGAAGTTTCTTCCTCCACCTCTTCCAAAAGAATTCCTACCACCTCTACCTCTGAAGTTTCCTCTCTGATATCTGCCACCTCTTCCTCTTTGATTAAAATTCTGATTAAAATTACCATTGCTTTGATTATTGTGCCAACAATCATGAGATAGATGATTGGTCTTACCACATATCCAACAAGCTCTAACATTATCTT
>CM035431.1:138461853-138469353 GCA_020310875.1 Ceratopteris richardii
GTAAACATAGGTTCTGGATCCGGAACTGGAATAGAAACAGAAACCAGAAACTGAAACTGAAATCGAAAACAAAAATCGAAATCGGAATCGAAATCGCGAATAGAGAACACCAAAACAGACCCCTCTGTATTAGCGCGCATAGAATTCTAATACCACTGTTGTCAGGATCTTACTCATGCACACACAGAGGTTACGAATGTTGAAAACACATTGAAAAATAGACACCACAAGAGACGAGACAGAACACAGTATTGGGTGCAACCTCCCCCCATGCATTCTGTTTCGATAGTCCACAGAGTGCATGTATTTATAGGAATTTTTTATTACGTCAAAAAGAATGATAACATGAGAGCGGCTTCGAAAAGCATGCATGAAAGTAAAAGTTGGTAGCTTTTCTAGAAAGACTTTGCTTTCAATATCAGAAATTGTGGTCTACAATGACCCTTATTCTAAACACTATTTTTCTAATTGTTTCTAACAACAGAACCTTCTACGCTGGTTTATTTACAAACTAAATAAATTATAACTTAGATTATTGATGTCCGCCCTTTCACACCTTGCATGCTCCTCACGAACCTTCAGCTGCTATATCAAAAACACCAAAACACATTAATACATTAATAAATTAACACTCCAACAATTCCTTGTTCAACATATTCCATAATTTATAACATAGATAGATTGATTGATTGATAGATAGATAGATAGATAGATAGATAGATAGATAGATAGATAGATAGATAGATAGATAGATAGATAGATAGATAGATAGATAGATAGATAGATAGATAGATAGATAGATAGATAGATAGATAGATAGATAGATAGATAGATAGATAGATAGAAAGATAGAAAGTTAGATAGATAGATAGATAGATAGATAACACTAAGTCACAACAAAGGAGATCAAAGACATGTTCTCCATTTATTTGTACCTAAAGACCATGATATCAAGCAATAAAGTGTCCATTTCACAATATCTAGTAAGAATCACTTGTTCTTGCTTGTAAACATTGAGTAGAAGCTTGGTTCTATAACCCAAGTAGTTGGAGATAGATATGTCTAAATGCTTGGTGCCATGAAAACTAATTGTTCAGCATGATCAAGAACCCCACATCATGACCTTTGACATAAGAGATCATAGTTAAAGGTACAAATAATAATTGGTGAAACCCCTTCATTACATCTAGAACCTAAGCAAGCACAAATTATAGATGATTAAAAGCTACTCGAAATTCGTAGTACATGTGTTGCAAAAGTCCAATTTTTTAATAAGGCAATTTAGATCATCACTTTGTACGGTTAAGAGCCTCATTGAATGTTGGCCTTATTCATAGCATATCAAATGAATATCACAAAAGCATTCTGGCAAGAGACCATAATCAACCAAATTATATTAAACAACATCCACACGTTCATTAGAGAAATGCTCAAGATAAGTATAGCTTTGCACAAAATGAAAGCAGCACTTGGCATTATATTTCTATTAAAATGATGTTTACATTTCATGTATGTTTTACAAGAATAATAAGCCTCTACAATAAAAGTTGATCATAGTGGCATCCTCTGGAACCATATAACTCATCTCCTGCTTCTCTTGATCCAAGATTGGCTCTTCAAGGTCAGCCATGTCTCCCTGTTCATCTGCAAGTGGGGGAGCAGGCTCCCTTGAAGCAGGTTGGAATCTCTTCGTGTCTGCAATGTGCTTCCTTCCAACCTCTTGGTCCTCATCTGGGCATTCATTGAACCCATTGATTCTCATTCTTTTGAAGTTCACTTGAGCATCATCCTTCTCCGCAGCTATGCAATGCCTGAACATCTTTAAGGAGCAAGCGAGAGTCGTTTTTGAAATAGAAGAAAACCAATTAGAGGTCGATCAATATCATGGCTAATGAGAAATGTTACAACTGATTTTCGCTATGCGAGAAAAAAGGTCTAAGACCCAGTCATCAACATTGAACAGTTGAATCAATCTCATTATAAGCTTTTGTGGCTTCTGATATGGGTTAACCAATGTCCTGTCCCCAGCTACATGACAAAGTTTCTTGGTAACTGCTGGGAACATGAGCACATTGGAGATCCCATTCTTATTGCAATGCTCTCTGACTCTTCTTTTGCTTACTTCATCATAATAGCCAACTATAATGCATTGGGTGGAGCTCACAAATCTATGCAAAGGAGTATGATTCAAGTTTGTCTTCACCATGCCAACGAGAACTATAAGCGAGAGAGAGCATCATTTAAGCCAGCAGGATAGAAAGAAGATCACTTACCATGTGAGGCACTCCACAGCATGACATCTCGACTTCAAAGCGGTTGAAACAGAGAAAGACTGGTCTCTGCTATGGAAAATTACTATCCTCCAAAGAGGGGACATAGTCAAATCTGAAAAACTAGTGACCATTTTTCGAATCTGAGGATGCTTGAAAGGCTCTTCGTCATTCATTGATCCCAACATTCTAAATCCATAGGGTATTTCTGTTATAAGAAGGGAGAAATGCTTTCTCAGCACAACAATACAATTATTATTTACATTACTATAGAATACATTGTAATATACGGGTCTAAGAGGGTCTAGGGGATTGGAAAAACACTTTAGATCATATTCATCATCAAAATCTATCTCCTTGGCTTTCAGTCTAGATTTCTCATGCCTTGCCCTTTGAATGTGAGCCAGGAATGCAGGGGGACAATCATCTAATGCCTCTGTAGACTTACTTTTATTTGGTTTTTGTAGAAGCAAGTGGAAAGGAAATTAAACGAGCTCTATGATAAACAAGTGGAAACATGAGGAATTGATGCATGGCATTGATTTCTTGTCTGGGTCGATGCCAGGCATCGACTTTTTGCTAAAAGTCGATGCATAGCATTGAGCTCTCCCATAAGTCGATGGCTGGCATCGACTTATGTCACTAAGTTGATGCCAGGCATCGAGTTTCAGCAGTAAATCGATGCCAGGCATCAACTTTCAATAATAAGTTGATGTCATGCATGGACCTGTGGCACAAGTCAATGCCAGGCATCGAGTTATTACTAAAACTCAATGCCTAGCATCAACTTAGTGGCATAGGTCGATGCCAAGCATCGACCTTGACAACAAACCAGGCATCCTCTCTCAAAATAGAACCTACCCAGTCATAGAACAGAATAAAATACTCTGATAAAGCTTTATACGATGAGGTGGTTGGATACTCTGCTTGGACCTCTGTCCAAAAGAAGCATCCCAGCCTCTTCATCATCACCTCCTGAATCTTCATGTACACTTTATGACTGCAATCACAAACATGACAAGGAGAGTAGGGTAGACCAAAAAGATGGTAGTAGGGAAAAAGGATCTGAGAATAAAATACATACTTACTAAGCTCAGTCACCATCTCTTCTAGGCTCAACTCCTTGGAGATTACCCTTGACAAAGTTGATATAATCAAGGTATCATCCTTGATTCCTTGAAGGGCTCTCCATGGTGTCAGCTTCATGTCCTCAGGAGCCTCTTCAATGGAAAGGTCAACTTTCCTTCCCTTTACCCTCAAATCAACCTGAGGGTCTGGCCTCGACTTCCTTTGCTTCTGGCCCTTGACCTCCTTGTTCTCCCACATTGTGAATATCTTACCCTATAGATACCAGATCTCACCCATTCTAAATGCAAGCTGAAACCATGGATCATACTTTCTCAAAGCATCAGACTTCCTATTTTCATCTAGTGCAATGCCAACCTCAATAAGGCATTGCTTTCGCAGATTGGGATGTATTCTGCTAGCCTCCTTCTTTAGGCAATCTTTGTATTCATGGTGGAAGAACTGAATTCTCTCTATGGAGGACATCTTCTGTCTGTAGTCATTATCATTGTTGTGATCCCAAGCAAGGAGCTTGGCTTCCTCAACTATAAGCCCAACATAGATTTTGCACTCTACATACCTAAAGAAGAATGTGGTGGGGTGCTCCTTCACTAGTTGTTTGCAGGCCTTTGTAGAGTGTGAACCAGCAATAACATAATATGTGTAATCTGCGAATAGGCCCTCATTGAAATCCTCCATCGAGCTGCACTCATTCGGATCCACCATGACGAGGAATGGCACAACAGTGGCATGAGTATTTATCTTCATTTTCTTCTTAAGATTTTGCACATGCAAATTATGATCGAGTCTCAAGCCAAATTCGATGTCAGGCATCGACTTTCTGGTTCAAAGTAGGTCGATGCCTAGCATCGACTTTGGGGTGAAAGTCAATGCTAGGCATCGACTTGTACCCCAAAGTGGATGCTAAGAATCAACTTATGTAGAGAATTCGATGCCTGGCATCGAATTGCCCTCCAATTCAATGCTTGGCATCGAATCTGATTGTCATGGATCGAGATTTCATGATTACATAAAATTAAAATTGCTAGAAGAGATATTATGTCCTAGAAAATAAAAAGGAATCTTTTTTTGTGGTGTGATTTTCTCTACCTCTGGGTACTCTTGGCAACATTCTTCTTCTCCATCATAGTTTCCTTGCTCGTTTGCTAAACTCTGTGCACCTTTGCTATCTATGCTCGATTGCTCTCTCTCGCTCATGGATTTTGGAAATGAGAATGATCTCCTCCTCTACTATTTATAGGCACTTGGGTTGCTTGAACTAGAGACCAACTGGATCCAACTGAATGAATCCAGTTTCTAACTAGATAAGCCAACTAATCTAACCAGGATCTGACATTGGATGCATCACTTCATTAGAACTGGTTTTAATCTAAAGGGAAAAGGGTACACCTGTCCTTGTGTGAGTGGATAGAGCTAGAAGTTTGCTAGAGAACATTCATTTGCTCATCTACTACCACAATTAGCACATTGCACCCAAAAATACTAGCTTCCTATCTAAATATATATTGTATCTTGCTAGTATTACTTTAGTGATGTGGTACTATTGATAATGTCCCTAATACTGACAAAATGTAAAAACAATTTTGTCAAAATGTAAATTAAGTTCCATACAAGTGAAGAGATGAGTAAGCAACAAAACCATGTTTTTGTTTTCTATGGTTACATAATTCTAACTCAGTATCTACATCAATACAAAATATCTTTACTTATAAGCCTTTTTATCACATCTCAATTTGTAATCAGTTAGTTACCATAGTAGTCATGAGCAATAAGAGAAGGGATCAGGGTTTGAATGATTACTTTAGGATTTCGGAGAAACCATTAACAAGTAGTGAGACAACCATAAACTAAATCCCCCTATTTTGGATGTAGGCTACTTAAGAGTGATTCAAGATTTGAATAGACCACAAAGCTAAGGCCTTTCTAGAAGACACAATAATAGTGACATCAGATTTTTTGCCACTTTTTTTTTGTTTGTTGACTGAAGTCTTACCAGATGCCCTTTAGTGTATAGTGGAAAGGACATCTACACATTGGCTAAAGCATACTTTAACAAGTCCTTTGATGACAATCAAATCATTCAAGACATTGATATACAAATCCTTCGATGACATCTACATATTGATATATAAAATTTTAAATATCATCCTGCTCATCAAATTTTGAGTTTTTAATGCTTGAAAAAGTCAAAATGCAATCAATTTGAAGTTTAGAGTAATTCAGATAATCGAATACGCCCTTTTTTCCTTGAAGCCAACCACGTAGAGGTAATAATATTGTCAAAACCTTTGTGTGCTCTTTCCTACCAATCTTATGAGCATCAACTTAGAATCACAAACACATTACTTGATGTGGAGACACTTTGTAGTGCATCTCATCACCACTACTTTCAAAGCATAATCAAATCTTTGGTTCCCTTATTAGTTTGAAAACATCAATTGTGTATATTTGAGTAATTTAAGTACTTTAATGTTAGCCTTTAAGTACGTTAATGTAATTTGATGTTTAATGCACTTTAATGTACTTTAATGCACTTTTGAATTCATATCTACTTGATGTGACACTTGATGTGACATTTTCACTTGATCTTGGACTTCTACTCATTTAAAAAGGTAATTCATCATGTCAGTAACACATGTTGCTTTTGAATATTACTTTGCTCAAGGGATGTGATGTTGTAGGGCTGCATTTAAATTTCCAATGGGTGTGGGAAATTTTAGAATACACAGGGTTCAATAGGGGCTTATGAATGGAGATCTTGTTTTGGATATGTTTCATGTTGGGAACAAAGCATCTGTTGGACGTCATGCAATGAATTGGATGATGAACTATTTTAGCTTGCATTGTGAGGTTATGCCTACAACGGGAAGGTTGCACTTGTCAGATAACTTTACTCGTCGAGAAGTATTTCAAATATATAAAGAAGACATGGAAATTATAAATGAGAAGTATGTGTTGTATCATCACTTTACTCGATTATGGAAGTAAGATTTTAACAATGTGTCTATTCCTCGTAAAGTTACAATGGGTGAATGTTCAGTTTGTGCCACTTTGAAAAACATGGCAAAGGGGGCTACAACACCACAAGAAAAAGAGATTTTTAAAAACCTTCTAAAGAACCATCGTGAGAGTCAATCTTTAGATAGAAAGATAGCAATTCATCATCAAAGTAAAGCACTCAGAAATTTGGAGCGTTACATGTGTTTCTTGATCGATGGTATGGATTAAAAAAAACATGTTTGCCACATTTTTATCGCATCCCTCAATACATTGGAGATGAAGTCCTTATGCAAATGCATTTGGTTGGTGCCTTGGTATACAATGGAACTGTAATGTCCAAGGTTTTCTTCACATATCCGATGTCATTCATCAGGTTTTGCAATCATGGAAGGGTCTTTTGCCACCAACTCTGTATTTGCAACTTGATAATACTGCAAGAGAGAATAAAAATTATACAGTCTTTGGATATTTATGCATGCTTGTTGATAAACAGGTATTTCAGAAGGTTAAGGTAAATTTCCTTCTGGTTGGGCACACTCATGATCACATTGATCAAATGTTCAATATGTTCTCGAAGAAGTTGGCATGTAACAATGCTTTTACTCTTCTAATTTTGTCTGAGCTAATTTCAGAAGCATATACTCCAAAACCCAAAGTTCAACACCTCACACAGATTTATAACTTTAAGCACTTTTGCTCAGTGGGCTTTGATAACAGTGCTAAGGTTTTGGCTCCGTTGCACAATATTAGTTTCAACCATGTATTCTTGATGAGGAGGGTTGATGACATAACCCTTTTATTTGCAAAGCAGTATTCATCTTCTCCTAGGTGGGAGCCTAAATACAGATGCATATTCTTATTGCAAGTGCTTAATTTGTTTGTGTATGGTGTAGAACAATCACCATATGAAGATAAAAATAATACGAAAAGATGTGGAAATGTGATTGATCAAAGTAAAAGCTGGATGCATGCACTCATTGAAAAGAAGAGACATATTGAGCATGCAAAAAATACGCTGGAGATCAAGATGTATCTTGGTGGGATGACTTTTTCAATCATCAAGAAGAGATTATAAAGTATACGATTGTAGGTCATTGGCCAATTGATGTTCCACTCACATGGGATTTTTATACACAAAGATCAG